>PVJS01040584.1:0-18369 GCA_004027185.1 Glis glis
CGGTACTGGGGATTGAACCCAGGAGCATTCTACCTCCGAGCTACACCCCCAGCCCTATTTTTTATTTTGAAACAGGGTCTCACTAAGTTGCGGAGGGCCTCACTAAGTAGCTGAGGCTGGCTGCGAACCCGGATCCTCCCCGGTCTCAGCCTCCCAAGTACTGGGATTACAAGCATGCACCACCTCGCCCGGCTTGGCCTATGCTTATAACCACCCACCTCAGCTCTGAGACCCTGTTTCTACACTCTAACTGTGTAATGTCTCTTAAGCCGGACTGTGGACCTACCAGAACCTGAGGACTGATGGGAAGGGCCTCCTGGAAAGGGGAGAAGGGGGTATATAGTGAGTTTACTCGTAACACTGTGGAGCAGCCATTATTATGGGCTGGGAAAAGCCCATGATAGTTGGGAGTATTAATATCCCATAGTAGTTGGGACTAATAGCTAGTTGGGACTGCTCCTAACTAGCCCTGTGACCTTGCGGGAGTCCTTGCCCTTCTGAGCATCTGTGGAACACATAGAGAGGCGGTGACTAGACAGGACAATACCCTGGCCTTCTAGTCACAACTGTCCTGCGCACTCCCCCTGGTATAAAGACACCAGGAAGACCGAGGCTTTGGCTCCTCTTATTTTTGATCAGCATTAGCACAATTTACTAAGGATTATTCCTTAGTCTGAGCTTCTAAAATAGCACAGAGAATTTTGCAGAATTTTCCAAAATAATGTTTCCTGCTCAGGTGTCACTTGGAAAATGGTGCTCCTTCCAGGGGATTGCATTTTACTTCATCTGAGAATGAAATGGGTTGTGGAATCTCTGAGTTCAAGAATGGGGATAGAGAAGGATCTATTTAGTCCACTGCCTTGTGCCTAAATACGATCTCCCAAGAAACAGAGAAGTCATGTGGTTTTAAGTCTGATAGGATAGAGCGTGTGCCGGCACCTTGACAGAGCCTGCTCAGAGCAGGACCCCAGAGAGCCCACATAAAACTGAATTTGCAGATGAAGACCTGGAAGTTCAGAGAGGTCAAGTGACTTGTCCAAGGTTACACAGTGTTGGGCTTTTGACTGAAGGCCAGGATTCTTTATTTTTAGAGTTCTTTCTAGGATTCTTCTTTCTTTCTTTTTTTTTTTTTGTGGTACTAGGGATTGAACCCAGGGACATTCTACCTCTGAGCTACACCCCTAGCCCTATTTTTTTATTCTTTATTTTGAAACAGGGTCTCATTAAGTTGCAGCGGGCCTCACTAAGTAGCTGAGGCTGGCCGCCAACCTGCAATTCTGTCTCAGCCTCCCAAGTACTGGGATCACAAGCGTGCGCCACTACACTTGGCTAGGATTCTTCTTTCAAGTGAAATTTCTTTGGGGTTTCACTGTTCAGGACACATTTTTATTAGACGCAGTTCTGCTATAGTTCAGGCAGAGTTAAAAATTACACTGTGCACCTGTAATCCCAGTACTTGGGAGGCTGAGGCACGAGGATTGTAGGTCCAACAACTTAGCGAGACCCTCAGCAACTTAGGGACACCCTGTTTCAAAATACAAAATAAAAAGGGCTGGGGGTGTAGCTCAGAGATAGAAGGCTCCTGGGTTCAATGCCCAGTACCCAAAACAAAACCAAACAACAACAAAAAACCCAAAACCAAAAAAATATATTCACTGCTCCCAGTGACATTGGCATCTGGTGCAAAGTTGGAGGAAAGCAGGAGGCTGAGTGAGGTGGCGCGTGAGAGCTTCATCCCGGGTCCTGTCTGCCATGAGGGTCTAGATGCGCCTGTGCGTTGTTCAGTTTCATTAGAGGAGAAAATGTATTTCATGTGCAAACCCGATCTCCATTTAAAAGGCTTCTGGTCTCTGACCAGAACTTTCGCTCATGCAGACGTTTGGAGAAGTCCTCAAGTTCTATTCCCCAGCATCAGCATCTTCTCTAGGCATCTAGATACACGCACTTGATTATTATTATTTTTGTGTGTGGTACTGGGGATTGAACCCAGGAGCATTCTACCTCTGAGCTACACCCCCAGCCCTATTTTATTTTTTATTTGGAAACAGGGTTTTTTGGAAACCCTGTTTTTATTTGAAAACAGGTTATTTGGAAACTAAGTTGCCTAGGGCCTCACGAGGTTGCTGAGGCTGGCTGCGAACCTGCAATCTTCCTGTCTCCGCCTCCCAAGTACTGGAATTACAGGCATGCGCCACCATGCCTGGCTGCACTGATTTTTTTTTTTTCTGTTTTTATGGCAGTACTGGGGATTGAACCCAGGGGCATTCTACCTCCAAGCTACACCCTCAGCCTTATTTTTTAATCCTTTATTTTGAAACAGGGTCTCACTAAGTTGTGGAAGGCCTCACTAAGTAGCTGAGGCTGGCCACGAACCCGGATCCTCCTGTCTCTGCCTCCCAAGTACTGGAATTATAGGCGTGCGCCACCATGCCGGCTGCACTTAAGTATTTTTAAGAGAAAAAGCCAAAATAACAAAACGTCACTAGTCATGAAAAATAGGGGCTCATCTTGCTCAGTTCTCTATTTTTTTTTTGCACTGGGGATTGAACCCAGGGGCATTCTACCTCCACGCTACATTCTCAGCTCTTTTTATTTTTTGACACAGGGATCCAGGTGTGGTGGTGCATGCCTGTAATCCTAGTACTTGGGAGGCTGAAACAGTAGGATCACAAGTTCAAGGACAGCCTCAGCAAAATAAAAAGGGCTTGGAGGTAGAACGCCTCTGGGTTCAATCCCCAGTACGAAAGAAAGAAAGAAAGAAAGAAAGAAAGAAAGAAAGAAAGAAAGAAAGAAAGAAAGAAGAAAAGAAACAGGGTCTTACTAAGTTTTTGAGGGTCTCGCTAAGTGGCTGAGGGCTGGCTTCAAACCTCCAATCCTCCTGTCTCAGCCTCCGCAGTACTGGGATTATAGGTGTGAGCCTCCACGCCTGGCTCAGCTCTCTATTTGAATGGTACTTCTCGTCAGTTCAGAAGTTAGCCTGACCTTTGTCCTGGTGGCACATGTGCCGGGTATTAGAACTGTTGAGGGACAATCGTTGTAGTATGGGGGGGTGACATCTGTCTTATAGAATGTGACTTTCTCTGCTGACCATCCTTTTACCTATATGGCAAGTTGTTGTGTTTCTTATTGGCTGCCTGTGCTTCTTATTGGCAGCCTGCCCCTGACGATGGGTCTGGCGGCCGAGGAGAAAGCTCTTGGTCTCTGATGAGCCTCCCACACCGGTCCACAGCAGGCTTAGCCACTGGGAAAGCCTTGATTTGCCGGTGCTGGTGTGGTATCGGCGTGTGCGGCAGTGTGCTTGTGTGGGGGGAGGGGAGGAGTCCAATTTATAAATCACTTCTTGCAAATCCTTCCATTCTTCGCTGGTTGTAAACTCATTTCTCTGCTTCTCTCCAGCTGTGATTTATGCATTGGGATCATGGGGTTCGTGTCCCTTCCTCTGGTTGCAGGTTTGGATTCAGCCAGGCCTTCCATAAACATGTTAGCTGATTTGCATGTTCGGGACTGATTGAGTTGCATTCTTTATGGGATCATTTTTAGATGGATTGTCTCTGTGGGCCTCTGTTCTTTTGTTTTCTGGGGTTCAGAGGTTACATCAAAAACCTCCCGGCCTGCTGCCTGATGTGACCTTTGAACTCCAAAGGGCACAAGATCGGGAGGCCATAAAACAAAGCACAAACATTAAAGGTGTCATTCTGATTGTCCTCAAAGGACAGGGTTTTAAGGCTTTGGTCACGTGATTCAGGGTAGAGGAAATACTAAGAGAACAAGAAGCAGGGAGCAGCACTCATCCAAATTTCAATCTATAAGCCAGGAAGGATGTCGCAGAGCCTCCGGGCGGACACTGGGCCAATTGCTAAAAATGTCAGCAGCATCCTTTTTTTTTTTTGCGGTACTGGGGATTGAACCCAGGGCATTCTACCTCCGAGCTACACCCCCAGCCCTATTTTTTATTCTTTATTTTGAAACAGGGCCTCACTAAGTTGCAGAGGGCCTCACGAAGTAGCTGAGGCTGGCCGCGAAGCTGCGATCCTCCTGTCTCAGCCTCCCAAGGCCTGGGATTGCAAGCGTGCGCCACCATGCCCGGCTCTCAGCAGCATCTTTGTACAACTGTTTCAGGCAAGAAAGTCCAAGGATGCTCAGACATGCCGACTTGAACACTGTAAGGTGCAAACACTGTTTTCCGAGTGTGTTACCAGGAGCAGGCTCATTTGGAGCCGGTGTGCAGACTGCAGGAGGTTATCAGGAGGGTCGGTGTGCAGGTCCTGCAGGGTTCAAACTCACAGGAAGGACAGCCGAGAGGCTGAAACCTGAGAGCGGCGGCCTGTACGGCTGGGAAGGAAGAGCTCTCTATTAGCTGCTGGTTTTTTAAAAGGGGAAGAAGCACTGGCTCCGAGTCAAACCTCCGCCGAGTGTGTCATTAGAAAGGGAAGGTCTACTTGAAATAATGATAAAGGTCTCCTTGTGGCCGGCTTGCATTTCAGGGCCAACCAAAACAAACACGCAAGGGGAAAGGCAGTGGAGCCCTGCAGAGCCCCCGGTGGCACAGGGAAGGCCTGGGCTCAGGATCCTTGACACCAAAGAAACGATCCAGAATATTCTAAGGCCATAAATGAACTTCTCCTGATTTATGCAGAGGTTTCCAAGGTCTTTCAAAAATGCATGTGAGGAGCATTTGCACTCCCTGGTGGCCTGGGAAATGGTCCACGGCAGCAGAAAGAAGCAAAGCCAAGCTAGCCTGAAAGCCTTCCGCTGCAAATAAGCTGCCATGGTGGGAAAAAAAAAAAAGCCCATAAGCAGGCCTGGGAGTGGGGGAGGGGTCGTCCTTGGAGGGAGGTCACAGTCTACCCGGATTGCAGAGGGGAACCAACCCCCATGTCTCCAGATGTTATCTCCATGCCCAAATCAAGTGGAGGGAAGGGGTATTTTTATTTTACTTTTTTTGGCACTGGGGATTGAACCCAGGGGTATTCTACCTCCAAGCTACACCCCTAACCCTATTTTATTATTTTTTTGGTACTGGGGATTGAACCCAGGGGCATTCTACCTCCGAGCTACACCCCAGCCCTATTTAAAAAATATTTTATTTGCAAACAGGGTCTCGCTACGTTGCTGCGAGCCTTGCTAAGTTGCTGAGGCTGGCCTCGAACCTGCGATCTTCCTGTCTCAGCCTCCCAAGTACTGGGATTATAGGCATGCGCCACCACACCGACTTCCTTTCCTCTTCCTCTTCCTCCTCCCCCTCCTCCTCCTCCTCCTCCTCCTCTTCCTCCTCTTCCTCCTCCTCCTCCTCCTCCTTCTCCTCCTTCTTGTGGTACTGGAGATCGAACCTAGAGACATTCTACCTCCCAGCTACACCCCCAGCCCTATTTTTATTTTGAAACAGGGTCTCGCTAGGTTGATGAGAGTATCACTACTTGCTGAGGCTGTCATCGAACCTGCGATCCTCCTGTCTCAGCCTCCCAAGTACTGGGATTACAAGCGTGCGCCACCACACCCAGCTTCTTCTTTTTTAATATTTAATATCTATCTATCTATCTATCTATCTATCTATCTATCTATCTATCATCTATCTATTTTTTTTGCGGTACCGGGGATTGAACGCAGGGGCGTTCTACCTCCTAGCTACGCCCCCGGCCCTATTTTTTATACTTTATTTTGAAACTGGGTCTCACGAAGTTGCGGAAGGCCTCACTAAGGAGAGAGAGAGAGAGAGAAAGAGAGAGAGAGAGACAGGGAGAGAGAGAGTGAGAGAGCTGAGGCTGGCCGCGAACCCGGATCCTCCGGTCTCTGCCTCCCAAAGTACTGGGATTCCAAGTGTGCGCCACCACACCCAGCTTTAAAATATATTTTTATTGGTGTAATTGTATTGGGATTGTAATTGTACATCATAATGAGGTAGCACCTTTTCTTTGGGACAGCTGCGTTTTGTACTTATTCCTGGGTGTTTAGGGGCTAGTTCCTGGGGAGATCTGAGCGGCTGCAGCAGAGCTGCGCTAGCTCCATCCACCTACAGCAGCTACTTGAAAGGGGCACTGTGGCCGGGCGTGGTGGCACACGCTTGTAATCCCAGTACTTGGGAGGTTGAGACCGGAGGATCTGGGTTCTCGGCCAGCCTCAGCTACTTAGTGAGGCCTCCGCAACTTAGTGAGACCCTGTTTCAAAAATGAAAAAGAATAAAAAATAGGGCTGGGGGTGTAGCTCGGAGGTAGAATGCTCCTGGGTTCAATCCATGGTACCGCCAAAAAAAAAAAAAGAAAGAAAAAAAGGGGCACTGTGGACTGACTTGCTGGTGGGGTTTCTGGGGTGAGGTGTACCTGTGTCTATGAGAGGTGTCAGGGTGGGAAAAGAAGTTGTCCTATGGGAAAGGAGAGTCATCCTAAGTCTGCGGGAGAGGAATGAAGGGAGGAGAATTTCGATTGGGAAGAGGGCAGAGAACTTTTGATGGGGCCTCTTTTCCTTGTTGTGATGGGGAAGATGTTCTCTGTTAAGTAACTACAGAGCTGGTTTCCCATTCAGGGGCCTGGGGTATCCTGTCTGCCTTCTCTGCTGGTTTGAAACCTCCCTTTCCTTAAAAGACTACGTTCAATCCCCTCACCTCTAGGGACCAGACTAGCCCAGAGTGACCTGTCCTCTCTGATCATGTGGCGTACCATTCATCCAGTGTGTATCTTGCTCGGTTTCCTACTGTTAATCAAACAGACGTACTGTGCGCTTGCATTTATATACTTAGATGTCTACAGCAACATCTAAACCCCTTCTCCCAGCTAAATTAGGAACAGTGTCCTTCCTCCCATTCATTCCCCTCTCTAAAAATATTTCTTGGTTAATCGATGTATTGACTTCTTGGGTGTACTGTACATCTTTTGATGGACATTCATTTTATTAGAAGTTTAGTTGGAGAACATTGATTAAAAATGCCCCTCAACCTCCCTAACGCTGTGCTCCATGAGTCTGTGATGTGTAGAGTATCCACGCTGATAATGGCACAGCCCCTGTCACTTCCACACGGCAAAATAGAACCATCCAGAGCTGGCGCTTCCAGAAGGCTGAGACTGTTTTTAGGGCTATGCAATTGAGTCAGGCCTGGGCAGGGCTGGGGCACCACCAACAGAGATTCTGCTTTAAGTGGTCTGAGTCGGGACCCTGGTTTAAGTATTCCTTAAAAGCTCCCACAAAGCCAGGTGTGGTGGCACATGCCTGGGAGGCTGAGACAGGAGGATCACAGGTTCGCGGCCAGCCTTAGCAACTTAGCAAGGCCTTCTGCAACTTAGTGAGACCCTGTTTCAAAATAAAAAATAAAATGAAATAGGGCTGGGGGTGTAGCTCAGAAGTAGAATGCCCCTGGATTCAATCCTCAGTGCCATTAAAAAAAAAACTCCCAGATAGCTGGGTGTGGTGATGCACACCTTTAATCCCAGTACTTGGGAGGCTGAGACAGGAGGATCACAGGTTCGAGGCCAACCTCAGCAACTTGGTGAGACACTGTTTCAAAATAAAAAAATAAGCCGGACGTGGTGGCGCATGCTTGTAATTCCAGTACTTGGGAGGTGGAGACCGGAGGATCCGGGTTCGCAGCCAGCCTCAGCTACTTAGTGAGACCCTCTGCAACTTCATGAGACCTGGTTTCAAAATAAAGTATAAAAAATAGGACCGGGGGTGTAGCTCAGAGGTAAAATGCCCCTGGGTTCAATCCCCGGTACCGCAAAAAAATAAAAATAAAAAAAATAAAAATAAAATAGGGCTGGGGGTATATCTCAGAGGTAGAATGCCCCTGGGTTCAATACACACACACCTCTCCCAGATGACTCTACTGTGTAGCAGGGTTAGGGATCACTGGTCTATATGATGAAGCCAGACTGCTTCCTGTGTTTCCCTGTTACAGTTCCCGTTCCCATAGGTCTGTGGTCTCTGAATCCCAATCCCAAATTAGTGGGAGAGGAAATCTTGCTGGCTGAGCCAGAGACCAGGTAGCTACCTTGGTCCAGTTAGCCAAGCTCAAGGCGTGGGGTCATGCCTGATAAACCTGGCTATTGAGGCACCTACTCCTTTAGATCTGGGGTGTATTTCCCAAGAATGGGAAGATGGTGTGTTTGGCAGACTTCTTCAAAGGTGACTGGCCTAATTCCTTGTGCCATTAGAGTATCACACCCGAGTGCGATGATTTGTTTTGAGGTCTGCGAGCTCTTTAAGGGCAGAGATTATCATTTTTTGAAGCCCCATCTATTAATCATGTTTCTTGTTTTCTATATTTTATGATGCTTTGACAAGTCTAGCGAGGTCTTGTGGACCCGGAGAGGGACGCCCCTGCCAGAGTGAGCCAATTGCTAGAGATAGCAGATGACTTGGCTCTATGAATGCCTTTGATATGTAAACCAGCCAATCCCAAGTCCATGGCTTCATCTGCCTCCCTTTCATCAGGGTCGGCTGACCTGACACCATCCTCCTGCCCCCATCACCCCAGGACCCAGTACCAGACAACTAGGGACCACCCCTTGAGCCCACAGCCCACCAAGGTGATTCAAATGATGCGATCCTGGACTTGCTCAGCAGCTTACCCTGCCTCACCTGTTCTTCCCCTGACAGCCATGATAAAGGCTTCGGCCCCTGCTCTTCCCTCCCTCCCTCGCCTCTTGACTGACCCTGGTGCTTCTCTGTGTGGCTCTGCAAGGTGTGGCGTGTGTTCTCTTGGGAACTGTAAGTAACAAACTATCTTTTCAATGGTGGTCATGTCCTAATCCATTGGCCTTGTTATACAGGAATTAAAGCAAAATCCCAGGTATATTTTAAGAGAGCCCAGAATCTGGCACAGTATTTATCATAGAGAAGGCAAGTGATGAGTATTTGCTGAATTAAATAGATATACAGATGGATGGATGATTGGATGGATGGATGATTGGATGGATGGGTGGATGATTGGATGGATGGATGGATGGATGGATGGATGGATGGATGGATGGATGAGCAGACCCTAGAGAATTTAGTAGAGGCATGGTATGATGGTATATGCCTGATCCAGCCCCAGGTGATGGCTGCCTGAGCCTCTCCTCCTGTGCTCCTTCCTTTGTCATAAAACCAACCACAGAGCCAGGTGTGGTGTGCACACCTGTAATCCCAGTACTTGGGAGACAGTCAGGAGGATCGCAGATTTGAGGACAGCCTCAACAAC
Source organism: Glis glis (assembly GCA_004027185.1). Taxonomy (NCBI): domain Eukaryota; kingdom Metazoa; phylum Chordata; class Mammalia; order Rodentia; family Gliridae; genus Glis; species Glis glis. Next base: position 9,170 of record PVJS01040584.1, read on the forward strand.
ATAGCAAGACTCTCAACAACCTAGCAAAATCCTGCTTCAAAACAAAAATGTAAAAAGGGTTGGTGGTTAGCTTGGAGTTAGAATGTCCATGAATTCAATCCCCAGTAACACACACACACACACACACACACACACCCCACACACACATACACACACAGTAACCACAGGTAATTATAGTATAATAACACAATGGAGGGACCAGGTGACTCCCTGAAAAATAACAATCAGACTGAAGACCTGGGGCAGAAGGAAAGGTGTGAGCTCCATGTGCCTGCCTTTTAAAGAGACCTTCACTGTCTGTAGATAGAAATGATGAATGAGCACACTCTGGCATTTATGTCGCTGTGTTGGGACTTTCTTTCCTCTTCTTCACATAATCCTTTTCTAGGATTAGAAAAAAAAAGTCTGGCCACCAAAGAATTGTTGTCCCTTCTAGTCAAAACTGGGGGAACCGACACACTCAATCCTGGTTCATTAGACCTGTGGATGAATTATGGGACGTGGAGGGAAATCGTGCCTGGTGCACACGTAATGAAGCCAGGATCTCCCGTGATGGATGGATGGATGGAGGTGAACATTAATCTACTCTCACTGGCTCTGATGATGTCATTTTTAACCAACCGTGAACTTCGCCCAGAAGCCAACCTGGAGACAGAGACATGATAATGGGGACTGAGGTTGCCCAGGGAGAAATGTTAACCAGATTCCGGAGTCCTGACACTCCTGCTGCCCAGAGTTCATTTAAATGCTCAGTTTAGCTCTTGAATTAAAACAAGACAGGGCGAAAACTTTAATCAATCCAGTTCAGCCACCACACTCCGGCACGAGCGGGGAATAAAATGAAGGTCACAGGAGAAGTCCAGGAAAGAGAGGTTGACAGTCCCTGCAGATGAATGGGGTTATGCCAGGCGGCCTTGGAGATGAAAAGGAGGCCCAGGCTGCAGTTCATTTAGAGCAGGGGCGGCCAGCTGTCGATAGTGGGGGCCAGATTCTTGATCCCTGCTTTTTCCAGAGCATGCAGTGTGTGTGTGTGTGTGTGTGTGTGTGTGTGTGTGTGTGCGCGCACACACGCACGTGCGCGCACCTGCCAGAGGGGGAAAAACAGGTAAGAAGGTGCCAAAGAGAAAAATATGCTCTTCCACATTCACCCAATTGGAGACTCGTTAACTTCTGTGGTGGGTTAATTCACATTTCTGTGCATATGTTATTTCTCCGCATCATCTGATTGCTCTAGTCTGAATTCCTGAGCTCTAGGAAGGGTGAGGATTTCAGCCCAGCGCGCATCCCCGTAGGCCAGGCCCGTGGCAGCGTGCCCTTAGCCAACAGTGAAGGAGCACAGCAGGGCTGCCGGGGTGCAGAGACCAGCTTCTCGTCTGAACTTTGCTTAGCATCTTGCAGGCAGCCTCATCAAGGCCCAGGGAAGGCAACGGTGTGCTGTGTGCTGAAGCCAGGCCCAGAGAAGGCAGAGGAAAGGGGGCCAAAGGCCCGCCATGGGGAGCCAGGAGGGAGCCGTGGAGACACGGGGCCCAGAGGCCACATCTCTGTGAGGACAGCTCTGACACCCCCGCTAGGCACCTCGTCCTAACTGTCTTGGCTCTTCAGAGCCCTCTGGGACTCAGACACCACTCGGGGAAGGGCAGGGTCCTGTTAATTATGGCCGCCTCCTCCCATCTGATCCATCGTGCCTGGGCCTCCTGCCATCTTTGACTTCCTTTCTCCCTGGCGTCAGATCCCAGCTGCCAGGACACACCTCCCTCTCTGGGCTTCATACTTGCTCTTCTCACTTCCTGAAACACTCTGTGTTTAAATAAGCTCACAGCTCCCTTCCTGCATCGCTGTTCAAAGGTCACATTGTCTGAGGCCTTCTCTGACCACCTTATTAAACTAACGCCACCACCACCCTAGCCAGGCGTGGTAGCGCACGCCTGTAATCCTAGAATTTGGGAGGCTGAGACAGGAGGATCCGGGTTTGAGGCCAGCCTCAGCAACTTAGTGAGACCCTCCGTGATTCAGCGGGACCCTGTTTCAAAATAAAAAATAAGCCGGGCGTGGTGGCGCATGCTTGTAATCCCAGTACTTGGGAGGAGGAGACTGGAGGATCCGGGTTCGCAGCCAACCTCAGCTACTTAGTGAGGCCCTCTGCAACTTCGTGAGACCCGGTTTCAAAATAAAGTATAAAAAATAGGTCTGGGGGTGTAGCTCGGAGGTAGAACGCCCCGGGTTCAATCCCCGGTACCGCAATAAATAAATAAATTAATTAATTAAAAAAAAATAAAAAATAAAATAGGGCTGGGGGTGTAGTTCAGAGGCAGAATACCCTTGGGTTCCACCCCCAGTACCACAAAATAAATAAATAAGTAAGCAAATAAATAGATAAATAAATAAATAAAACGAAGCCACCACCCTTTACTCTCTTTTCTGTTTTATTTGTCTCTGGAGCACTTGCCACCACTGATGTTATATATGTATGTGCATATGTGTATATCTGTGTACATATCTATATATATGTGTATGTGTGTGTGTGTGTGTGTGCCCTTGTGTATACATATATATGTATACACAAGCATACATACATAGATATATGCATATATATATATCCCCTGTGCAGGCCAGGTGTGGTGGCACACACCTGTAATCCCAGTACTTGGAACTGAGACAGGAGGATCGCGGGTTTGAGGCCAACCTCAGCAAATAGTGAGACTCTCAGCATATATATATATATGTATGTACACACACACGCGCGCGTACGGATAGTCATCTCTCGGGATCCGTGGGCGACTGGTTCCAGGATTCCCCACAGATGCCCAGATTCCAGGATGCTCAAGTCTCACATGTAAACTGATGTAGCATTTGAAAATAACCCGTGCACGCCCTCCCATATCCTTCAACTCATCTGTAGAGCAGGAGAGATGTACATGAAAATGCTATATAAGTAGAATATTTAGGGAATAATGACAAGGAAAACAGCCTGTGTTCCCTCCAGATGCAGTTCCCACACCCCAATATTTTCGATCCCCTGTTGGGTGAATCCACGGATGCGGAAGCCATGCATTCAGGGAGCTCACTGGACTTGCTTATTACTATCGGTCAGCTCCCCTTAAAATTCCATTCTGCAGAAGCCAGGCCTGGGTCTTTTTCAATTGCTGCTGTACCCAGCGCTCTCAGAACAGCCCCTGTGCAAGCCAGGCGTGGTGGCACAGACCTGTAATCCCAGTACTTGGGAGGCTGAGACAGGAGCATCACAGGTTTGAGGACAGCCTTAGCAAGTAGTGAGACTCTCATCAATCTAGCAAGACCCTATTTAAAGAAAAAAGGGGGGCTGGGGGTGTAGTTTGGAGGTAGAATGCCCCTGGGTTCAACCCCTGTGCAGGAGTCTTCCTGAATGGGTGCACCAATCTGCACAGGGGACTGCGGGGGTATGCGTGGAGTGCAGGGGACTGGTTTCTGTCTGCCCCAGGGCTCCAGTGGCAGCCCATGCCTTGGGGACCCACCGTTTAGGTCCCTTCCTTCCTTCTCTACTTCTTCGCTGCCTCAGTCCTGAGCAACTTTATCTAGCCTGGGGCAGTGCAGCCTGGCTCAGATCCACACACCCATCCGATCATGTATTCTTCCAAATCTATTATTTATGCCTAAACCGTCTGCCCCGAGTCCGTCAGGCCCGAGGCTCCTTGGGCTCAAAAGCCGGGCTTTGAAACACAGAAAGCTTCCCCGCCTAAACACTACGGTCTCTGCGGTGAGTTTCCAGGGGCCTGTTTTATAATGTGGAAGTGCAAGCTCCATTCCTTTTACTGCATTTGCGATGTCATCATTTCCCTGATGCAGGACGCAGGACTGTCCCTGTGGCTGCCCACACAGAGGGCAGGCCAGAGGGCGGAGAGGTTCAGGGGGTCGGTCGGTAGAGTGAAATAGCCGCCACATGCTCTCCAGTAGAGGAACTCCGCCTAGCATTGCGCTGTAATTGGCCTCGGCGAAATCTCCATAAAAGCACTTTCTTCTTGGGTGTGTGTGCGTGTGTGCGTCCGTGCGCGGGTGCGTGTGTTACTGGGGACTGAACCCAGGAGCATTCTACCTCTGAGCTATACCCCCAGTCCTTTTTTATATTTATTTATTTATTCATTTATTTATTTATTTTTGTGGTACTGGGGATTGAACTCAGGGGCATTCTACCTCTGAGCTACACCCCCAGTCCTATTTTTTTATACTTTATTTTGAAACAGGGTCTTATTAAGTTGCAGAGGGCCTCGCTAAGTAGCTGAGGCTGGCCGCCAACTTGGATCCTCTGGTCTCAGCCTCCCAAGCACTGGGATGACAAGCGTGTGCCACCACGCTCTGTTCTTTTTAATTTTTTTAAATTTGGAAACAGGGTCTTGTTAAGTTGCAGAGGTCCTCACTAAGTTACTGAGTCTGGCCTTGAACCTGCGATCCTCCTGTCTCAGCCTCCCAAGTACTGGGATTCCAGGCGTGTGCCACTGCTCCTGGCTAAAAGCACTTTCTAATTGGTGTCACGGCATTAACAAACTAACAACAGCAACAACAAAAAATCAAACCGAGCATTGCCAGGGATGGAGGGAAGCAGCGTGCACTGCCTTACTGCCCTCATGTGCTCTAGTATTCCTGGAGAGAGGTCTAGCCATAGGAAAACAAGAGCCATGAAATAGCTTATCCCCTGGTAATGTGTGAGTCATCCTCCTGGTGTTACAGTTAGATATAAAATGTCCCCTAAAGAGCTCATTTATTAATGTTTGGGGCTGATGTAATTGAGTCATGAGGGTTGTAATCCCAGCAGTGGATAAATCCATTGTGAAGGATTTGCCTGGGTGGTAACAGGCCAGTAGGGTGTGGCTGAAGGTGGGTGCCTGGGGGTGCGGCCTCGGGGATTATATAAATGGTTCCTCTTCCCCCTGCTCTCTCTCTTGTTTCTGGCCTTCATAATGTGAGGAGCACAGCCCATGTGTTCTCCCTTTCTCCACTTCCTGCCACCATACTCTGAGATCCACGGTCCCCGGCCTCACATGGACTGAACCTGAAACCGTAAGAAAATAAATCCTTCCTCTAAGCAATGTGGTCAGGTCTTAATTTATGGCTGTAGGAATGCTGACTGGCAGGCACACCTGGTAATACCCATTTGGGGAATACACTCCATGAGTATATTCAGAAGAAATGAGTATTTGCCAGAAGGAGCAAATGAAAAGAAAAAAGAAAACCCATGATTTGTTCAAAGATAATCATGGCATTTCTTTTTTACAAACAATGAAAATATCCAAGACAGGACAGGTTAAGCAGACTCTGATGTGCCAGGATGATGGGGGAGTAGCCAAGTCTTTGGGCTCAGGGTAGCATAGCTGCTTTAACAAACAGCACTAGGCCTTGGTAGCTTACTACGGTAAAAGTTTATTTCTTGCCCACAACCCAATTCAATGTGGGTTGGTTGGGGAAAGGGGTTTCTTCCCTCCATACCATCACTAAGGGATCCTGTCTTCCACCTTTCGTGGCTCCACGATTCCCCTTCTGTATCTGATAGTGGTTGAGAAAAGAGGGGAAGAACAGAGGACGGGAAGGGAGACTTCGTGAACTGGATTACTTCTACCCACATTTTAAGGGCTAGAACTCGGTCATTTGGCTGCCCCCGACTGTAAGGGAGGCTGGGAATTTTATCTCGCCATATGCCCAGGGTGAAGAGGAAGCAGTTTGGTGAACATAGAACACTAATCACCACTTTACTGGCGTGATATGCATGTTGATGATGCTGACAGATAGGAATTCAAATATTAAATAATATTAAACTGAAAAAGCAGGACACAGATGCCCTGGTTAGACTAAGTTCTAAAAAGTATGTAATTGCATCTATGAATAGCGACCTACTCAGAAGTGATTGGAGAGTACTGGGCTTTGTAGTTATGTGGTTCTTGTAAAATTTTTTTTTTTTTTTTTTTTTTTTTTTGGTGATGGGGATTGAACCCAGGGGCATTCGACCTCTGAGCTACAACCCCAGCCCTTTTTATTTTATTATTTGGAAACAGGATCTCACTAAATTGCTGACAGCCTCATTAAATTGCTGAGGCTGGTTTCAGTTATAAAATGAGTAAGTCCTGAGGATCTAATGTATGTCACGCATGGTGATGGATGTATTAATTAATCTGATTGTATTAGTCATTACACAATGGATACATGAATCGTCACATTGTACACCTTGAATATATTCAACTTTTTTATCAATTAATTTTTGTGTGTGTGTGCATGGTACTGGGAATTGAACCCAGGTTCATTCTACCTCTGAATTACACCCCCCGCCCTATTTTTATTTTTATTTTGAAGCAGGGTCTGGCTTGATTGCTGAAATTCTCCCTCTGTTGCTAAGGCTGTCCTCAAACCTGTGATCCCCTGTCTGAGCCTCCTAAGTACTAGGATTATAGGAGTGTATCACCGTGTCTGGCTCAGTTAAATATTTTAAATAAAAAAAATAGAAAATAAATGGAATATTAGTATAAAAAGGAGGCTTTTCTCAATTATTTTTTTGTGGTTATAAGTGCTTCTCGTGTGTGTGTGTGTGTGTGTGTGTGTGTGTGTGTGTGTGTGTGTGATTGGGGATTGAACCCAGGGGCATTCTACCTCCAAGCTACACCCCCAACCCTGTTTTATTCTTATTTTGAAACAGGTTCTTCCTAGGTTGATGAGAGTCTCACTACTTGCTAAGGCTTTCCTTGAACCTGCGATCCTCCTGTCTCAGCCTCCCAAGGGATTACAAGCGTGCGCCACCACACCTGGCTATAAGTGATTCTGATTGTTTAACATTAGAAATGTATTTTAAACATGCGCCCCATGGTTCTGCTCCCGTCTGCTCCATAGTTGACGTCACTGTCCAGCTGTTTCCCTCCCAGGCGCGTGCTTGTACACTTAAGATCTTATTCTATCTGCCATCTTGCAGCTGGCATTGTTCCTTTAACACTCTCGCAGAGGTATTTTCTCTTGCCACTGAAATTATTTTAAAATGTTAATGTCCTTATTTTCTATTTTAGAGATGTGCAGCAGTTTAAATGACTCTTCTGTTGGGGGCCTTGTTTCTGTATTTTACTGGTAGAACACTGTCTAGGGAATATCCTTTCCAAATATCTCAGTCCACATTTCTAATTACTTTTTGAGGACAAAAATCCTTAGAAAGGAACCACCAGGTCAGAGAACATGAGCTTCTCAAGGTTCTGAATGCTCATCGGCCAAACGACCTTCCAAAAGGTCACGTCATTTATAGTCCCCTCCTGCTTCACCTCTGTGGCATCTGGCACTATCAATATTTCTATTTTTTACTAACTCGATAAGCAAGAATCTATGACTGGTGACTTTATTTTTAATTTCTTTGATGACTTTTGTGACTGAATACCTCCCATGTATATATTAGCCAGACATTTGTATTTCCTCTTTTGTAAATTACCTATGCATAACCTTTATCCACGTTTCTATTTCTTTTTCTTATTGATTCATGCGGATGCCTTATATAGTAAAAATATTATATTCACCTTTCGCCTGTCATGTATGTGACTAATAATTTTCAAGTTTATTGTTTGCTTTTGTTTGTTTGTTTACTTATTTGCAGTGCTGGAAGTTGAAGCCAGGGTAAGTGCTGTACCACGGGACTTACGCCCCCAGTCTTGCTTTTATTCTTTTTTTTTTTTTTTGCTCCCAGTACTGGGGGTTGAATCCAAGAGCATTCCACCTCCAAGTTGCATCCCCAGCTCGCTTTCTTTCCTTCCTTCCTTCCTTCCTTCCTTCCTTCCTTCCTTTCTTTCTTTCCTTTCTTTGTTTCTTTTCTCTCTCTCTCTCTCTCTCTCTTTCTTTCTTTCTCTCGTACCTTCCTTCCCTCCCTAGCTCCCTCCCTCCTTCCTTCCTTATTTATTTATTTTATTTTTGCAGTACTGAGGATTGAACCCAGAGGCATTCTATCTCTGAACTACACCCCCAGCCCTATTTTATTTTTTGTTTTGAAACAGTGTCTCACTAAGCTGCAGAGGGCCTTGCTAAATTGCTTTTTCAGCCTCCCAAGTATTAGGATTACAGGTGTGTGCCACCATGCCTGGCTATTTTTTGTTTGGAAGTAGGGTCTCACTAGGTTGCTGAGAGTTTTGCTATGTTGCTGAAGCTATCTTTGAATCTGTGATCCTCCTGTCTCTGCCTCCCAAGTATTGAGTTTACAGGTGTGCACTTTTAAGAAAAGGCTTTTACCTTTTTCTTAAAGAAAACATACAAGACGCCGGGCGTGGTGGCGCACGCTTGTAATCCCAGTACTTGGGAGGTGAAGACCGGAGGATCTGGGTTCGCGGCCAGCCTCAGCTACTTAGTGAGGCCCTCTGCAACTTCATAAGACCCGGTTTCAAAATAAAGTGTAAAAAAATAGGGCCGGGGGTATAGCGCGGAGGTAGAACGCCCCTGGGTTCAATCCCCGGTACCGCAAAAAAAAAAAAAAAAAGAAAACATACAAGACGATGTGCATGCGACTGGGTTAGAACTAGCAGGAGGGTTAGAAGTCCCTCTACCTTTTTCTCTTTCATAATTATGTCTCTCTGCTCATATTCACATCTTGCCAAAGCCAGGAGAAGAAAAGATGGACTGTTTTTTCCCCCAAGTCTCAAAAGACGAGGAGGGAATTGGTTTTTTGGGGGGTACGTGAGAGTCAGTGGGAGGTTACAGTAAAAGAAAAAAATTAACAGCAGAAACTAAATTTAGACATTATCTAGAAATTCCAGTTCTCTCTCATCCTTGATCCCCAGATCTCTGGCTATATTCAACAGTTCAGTCAACTGAACGAGGTTTATCGAGTTTCTGCCATGAGCGCCAGTCTTGGTGAGACATATACTGAAACGGAAGAGACCATTGTGTGTCGGGAGCCAGCTTAGCCCACACGACCAGCTTAACCATGTACACAGTACATGCTAGGTGGAAATTGTCTGCAAGCAGAGTAGCTTCCTTGGACTGGATGGGACTGAAAGGTGGGCTTTGATGACCTCCGATTCTCCCGAAATGTTCACCTTGCCCCTCCCTAAACTTACCTTTTTTTTTTCTTGCGGTACCAGGGATTGAACCCAGGGGCGTTCTACCTCCGCGCTATACCCCTGGCCCTATTTTTTATTTTTTTTTTGCGGTACCGGGGATTGAACTCAGGGGCGTTCTACCTCCGCGCTATGCCCCCGGCCCTATTTTTTATACTTTAT
>PVJS01040585.1:0-18370 GCA_004027185.1 Glis glis
CTGGGGTCGAAGAGTGCAGCGCAGCAGCGGCGGTTCTCCGGGTCCGAAGCGTTCTGGAACCCCGAGAGACACCCCGGGGTTCTAGAACCTCCCCAGCGGCTTCCTGCGCGCGTGCGTCCGCGATCCCCTCCCGGGCACGGGTCGTCGGCGAGCCGCGGCTGGGTCCTGGCGCACAGCATGATCGTGGCGGACTCCGAGTGCCGCGGGGAGCTCCAGGGCTACCTGCCGTTCGCCCCGGGCAGCGTCGGCGCCCCGGGGACCGGAGAGGTAAGCGGCGGCGGATCGACGCCACTCTTCCCCGAGGCGCGTCCGAGCCTCAGTCTGTCCGGAGCTAAGTCTGTGCGCCCCCCGGCTCGCGGAGGGGGTGGAGCGCGTAAGCCAGGACTAGGGTTGCATCAACTGGCAGCCCCAGCCTCCCTCCCCGCGTCCTCTCCCTCCTTCCTCCCTCCCGCCTCTTCCCCCCCGGGGCTGCGGAGCCCTCCCTGGCTCCCTCGGACTCCTGGCCAATGGGAGGGAAGGAAGCCTTCTGGAGGCTCTCTCGGGCTTGGGCTCCTGTCGAGAGAGGTCTTCAAGTCCAGGCAAATCCCGGCCGGAGCGGCTCGACCACTCCTCCTCCCCGCCCCCTTCCGCAGATTCCCTTCCTCTTGGCCCGGGCTGGCGGGCAGAGGACTCTTTCTAGGATATGACCCCCCTCCCATCCCTCAGCACGGGGAATGGGGAACCTGGAGCTGGCCAGTCTCCATCTGCACCCCGGATTTGGAAGGGGATGAGAGTGCTCTGGGGGTTCGGCCGGCGGCGGCGGCGGCAGCAGCCAAAGCTGCGGGGAGTGAGGGCAGCCCTGGCCGCGACTCCCAAAGACTATTTGCGGATAATGGTGCATCCTACAAAGTGGTCTGGGGTCCTCCAAGTTTGTTTCCCAGGGTCGCCCCCTCCCGTCCCCGCAGAGCCTGGAGGCGATTTGTAGGGAGGCTAGGAATACGACTGGACCTAATCTATCACCTCGCCCACCACCCCTGCCCCCCCCCCAGCAGCAGCAGCAGCAGGAGCAATAATGATCATATTATCATTTATTTAGCACGTACTAGGCTCCGGGGTTCTCTGAGTCCTCTGACTAAACCAGCAAATTCAAGCTATACTACAACCCCATTTTACAGGAGGGGAAAAGCGCCTCATTCTTTGGCCCAGGATTTGGGAAAGTGCTTGGCCCTACAGAGTTTTGCTTGTTTCTTTAGTTTCCAGGCCTGGAGCGTTGTGGAGCTGGGAGTTGGCTGAGTGCTAGTCCAAAAATGTGGGACTTGGGAAAAATCTCTGCTCTTCTCTGAGCAGCAAGGTTTCTGGGGGTCCTACCTGCAGAGGTAGATAGTTTGTTTCAGGGTTTTCTGTTATTTTACCGTCTCCCGCCATGATTTAGGAGCCGCATGGAGGAATGACCCTCACTCCTCCCTCTGCTCAGCTGAGTCACTTTAGTCTGTTTCTTTGTGAAAAAATGGAAATCATGTTATGATGGAGAGCACCTGGGCACTAGAGTGGGCGACTGCTGGGTTCCTGTCCAGCCCTGCACTTAACACGCTGTGTTATCTTGGCCAAGCAATTACTTCTCTGATCTCAGTTTCTTCCCATGGGTATATGATGGTATCTCTAAGGGACTGCTGGGACAATTAACTCAGAATACAAGCCGAGGCCGAAGCACACTACATGGAACATAGTGACTGTATGGGACAGGGTGACTGTGTCCACAGTGCTGGCTACTGTCCGGATGAGGTCCTGGAGCACACTTCCCTTGCCCCAGAGTGCCTCAGAGGGGCTCTTGAGCCTATTCCCTCCTGCCCGAAATGAGAGGACCCTGGGACCGGGCCTGCAGAGTGCTATAGAACAGTGCTTTAGGTGGTCTCAGCAGGCTTTGAGGGAGTGGCCTTTAGAGGACTTGGCTTTTGAGCAGTGGGAAAAGCTGATGATGTTCCAGATGTTTCTACATATTCTCTCTTAAGAAAGAAGGACCTTGGAAGGTGTCTGCTTTAAGTGGAATCCTTAGAAGATAGCAGGGTGATGATCTTACAGAGCTTGGTGCTTAAGGCCCAAGGGACAGAACAAATATGCAGTCCCCTCAACTCCTCATCACTGTACCACACACCCCCCTTTCAGGGTGACAAGGCCTTCAGATATACATATCTCCAGAAAGTCCCGAGGGCTTCACTCAAGTACTGGTAGTATGTTGTCAAGGCTGTATTGGGCTCTAGAATAACTTCCTCAAACATCACTTCCTCCAGGAAGCTCCCCCCCCCCAAAGATAAGTCCCTTTGCAAATCCTCTCCAGGCCCCTTCTCCGTTGTAGGAGCTTTTGGCCCGATTACGTGAGACAACTGCGGCTTCATCCCCAGCACTGCTCTTTGCGGCTAATAAATGCTCAAAATTATTTGCCCCCTGTTGGCTTAGCTAACCTTTGTGAACTGTTCAGGCTTTGAAGTCAGATCTGAGGTGTGTCCAGCTGGGAGAGGACCTTTCCAAGCCTCAGTGACCTGTCTCTAAAGAAGGAACAACAAGGCCTATTTCCCTCGGGGCAGTTGTGAGGCATCAGTGAGATGGGATGTGTAAGGCACTTGGCCTGGTGCCCAGCTTAGGGTGGGCATACAAGTGTGTGGCACCGCTCACACATACACACACCCAGGGCTGGATGGAGGTCAGGGCTGCATGTGCTGTCTTCCTCTCAGGTGGGTGGGGTGTGAGTGTCTGCCCCTTCCCTGCTGGCAATGACTTAGCAAGTATCTGTAGCTGTGAGGAGCTGGACTCAGAACAAAGGCTGGCCTACCCCAGGAGGCCAATGCATGTGGTGAACAGAACCCTGGGAAGCCAGACTGAGCTGAATTGAAATATCCAGAAGCTGTCATAGTGGAGCGGTAAAGTCCTTAGATGTCAGGTAGTCCTGGGTTCAAATTGCAGATTGGACACTTGTTAGCTGGACCCTTAATCTTTCCTTATGTGTAACATAGAGTCCTTTTTACCCCTAAACTGATAAAGATTAAACAGAACCTGCATGCAAGTAGTTGAACTAACACCCCAAAAAAGTTAACCTCAGCCAGGCATGGTGGTGCAGGCCTATGATCTCAGTACTTCAGAGGCTGAGACAGGAGGATCACTGGTTGGAGGCCAGCCTCAGCAATTTAATGAGATCCTCAACAACTTAGCAAGACCCTGTTTCACAATTAAAAACAAAAAGGGATGGGGGTGTAGCTTGGAGGTAGAATGTTCCTAGGTTCAATCCTCTTTCAAAAAAAAAACAGTTGAGTCGGGCGTAGTGGCTCATGCTTGTAATCCCAGTACTTGGGGAGACTGAGACAGGAGGATCACAGGTTCGCAGCCAGCCTCAGCAACTTGGTGAGGCCCTCTGCAACTTAGTGAGACCCTGTTTCAAAATAAAAGAATAAAACTGGGATGGGGTGTATCTCGGAGGTAGAATGCCTCTGGGTTCCACCCCCAGTGCCATACACACAAAAAAAGTTAACCTCTAGTGAGGGTTTGAATTAGGACCCAGGCACTGAGCTCAGAGATGATTTTCTTTTTACAACTGGCTGAAGGCCTTCTGTAGAGTGGCCACCCAGAGGGCTATCTGTAGTATTCATGCTGCCCCATGGGATCCCCTCAGTTGGAACTATAGGAACAGCCACCATTGGTTCTCCCTCTGCTATGTTACCATGGGCAGGAGGCCTGTCCCCTCTGGGTGTCCCTTTCTCCATCTGTAGAGTGTAGGTGGGAATCAATGCCTTTATCTGGTGTATTGAACCTGTGCTCTTCAGTATGGTAGCCCCAGCCGAATGTGGTGGCACATGCCTGTAATCCCAATACTTGGGAGGCTAAGACAGGAGGATTTCAGGTTTGAGGACAGCCTCAGCAACCTCCCAAGACTCTCAGCAACCTAGGGAGACCCTTTTTAAAAAAACAAAAAATAAGAGGGCTGAGGGTGTAACTCAGAGGTAGAATGCCCCTGGGTTTAATTCCCAGTGAAACACACACACACACACACACACACACACACACACACACACAGTAGCTCCTAGCCACATGTAGGCTGTAGGCTGTTTAAATTTAGATAAATTAAAATTAAATCAAATAAAAAATTCAGGGGTTTTGTTGCACTAATCACATTTTGAATGCTCAACCACATGGCTAGGGGCTGCCCTATTTATTAGGCAGTGTAGATATAAAACATTCCGTCATCACAGAAAGCTCTGTTGGACTGCACGGTGCTGGACACGGGGTAACAAGAGGGAGCTAGATCCAGTGTGTGCCCTGTGACCGGTGCTGTGACTGGGGCAGTGGACCCCTGGGGCTGGGGGTGGATGAGAAGAGCTTCTCGCTGCTGGTGAACCCCAGGTGCAAAGCCTTGCAACTGCTGAGACCTCGAGCAGTTTAGAAAATGGGGAATAAATAGTTCCTGCACTTTCAAGAACCTGGTCTATAATCCAGCTGTCCTCCCTGCTTCCTGACTGAGTGGCCAAAAGTGACTTGACCTCTCTGAGCCTTATTCCTCATCTGTAAAACAGGGGCCTAAAGAGTAGCTTCTGCCTTAAAGTCTAGGTAGTGCACGTGAAGCCCGTGCTTAGTCAGTGGTAACCAGTGTAGTTACCTACTCTTCTTCTTCTTCTTCTTCTTTTTGTACTAAGGATTGAACCCAGGAACATTCTACCTCTGAACAACATATGCCCCCAGCCCTTCTTGTTTTTAATTTTGCAACAGGATTTCGCTGAGTTAATGAGGATCTCCCTAAGTTGCTGAGGCTGGCCTCAAACCTGTGATCCTCCTGTCTCAGCCTCCTAAGTACTGGTATCATAGGTGTGTGCCACCACTGTGCCCAGCTTCCATTATTATTCTTCATTATTATTATTAACTCCCTACCCCAGGGAATGAGGGGATGGCTAATTTGGAGGTGTTATCTCTTGGCAGTGGAACCCTGCCCTGCCTGCTTCCCCTGATCTTCCCCTGGGGTCAAGGTCAGGGAGGTACTCAGGGTATCAGAGCCCTGACAGGGTCTCTGGCTGGAGTGCTGGTCCCCTTGGTCCTCGCAGGCCTTGCTGCCTTCTCACCCTGTACATGGAGCACAAAGGTCACCTCTCCACTGGCTGCTCCTGTCCTCTTACCCTAAAATATTGCACACTCTCCCATTGTGTTGTGACAGCCATTGCTCTGCTTCCTCCACTTCTCTGTGATTTGAAATCCTGTTCCTCATTTGTTTGTCTGTCTCCATGAGATCCAAAATGATATGAAGGCTGAGGCTCGGTCTTTTCACTGCTCTATTCTTGCAGCCTGCAATAAAGTCATCAAAACTATTCATTAGAGCTGGGTGAGGTGGCCCACGCTTGTAATCCCAGTACTTGGGAGGCCAAGACAGGAGAATCACAGGTTCGAGGACAACCTCAGCAAGTAGTGAGACTCTCAGCAACCAAGCAAGACCCTGTTTCAAAATAAAAATAAGCGCCAGGCGTGGTGGCGCACGCTTGTAATCCCAGTACTTTGGGAGGCGGAGACCGGAGGATCCGGGTTCGCGGCCAGCCTCAGCTCTCTCTCTCTCTCTCTGTCTGTCTCTGTCTCTCCCTGTCTCTCTCTCTCTCTCTCCTTAGTGAGGCCCTCCGCAACTTTGTGAGACCCGGTTTCAAAATAAAGTATAAAAAATAGGGCCGGGGGCGTAGCGTAGAGGTAGAACACCCCTGCGTTCAATCCTCGGTACCGCAAAAAAAAAAATAAAATAAAATAAAATAAAATAGGGCTGGCGTGTAGCTCAGAGATAGACTGCCCCTGAGTTCAATCTCCAGCACCACAAAACAAACAAAAACCTATTCATTAAATTAACAAAAAGATTTTGGTTCCACCTGCAAAGCACTTAGTGCAGTGCTTTGTACTTTTTTTTTTTTTTTTTTTTTTTGGCGGTACCAGGGATTGAACCCAGTGGCGTTCTACCTCCGAGCTACACCCCCGGCCCTATTTTTTTATACTTTATTTTGAAACCAGGTCTCACAAAGTTGCAGAGGCCTCACTAAGTAGCTGAGGCTGGCCGCGAACCCGGATCCTCTGGTCTCAGCCTCCCAAGTACTGGGATTACAAGCGTGCGCCACCACACCCGGCTCAGTGCTTTGTACTTAACAGAGTGATGCATAAAGGGCACAGACAATGGTTCCTCACTCACCCTAGCCATATATTTGCTGGGACCTACCCAGGAGAAGGGTCCTTGACAGTGATATGTAGTATGTATGTATGTATATATATATAAATGTGTTCATTTATATATATAAATTTCACATATAAAATTTTTTTTTCGGTATTAGGGATTGAACCCAGGGGCATTCTACCTCTGAGCTACACCCCCAGTCCTATTTTTTATTCTTTATGTTGAAACAGGGTCTCACTAAGTTGCAGAGAGCCTTACTAAGTAGCTGAGGTTGGCCGCGAACCTGCGATCCTCCTGTCTCAGCCTCCCAAGTACTGGGATTACAAGCGTGTGCCACCACACCCAGCCACATATAAATTTCATATATATGAAAATTTGTTTTGGTACTGGAGATTGAACCCAGGGGCATTCTACTTCCAAGCAACATCTCCCAGCCTCCCCCCTCCCTTTTTTTATTTATTATTATTATTATTATTATTATTATTATTATCTTTTTTGAAATTGGGTCTCGTTAGGTTGCTGAGAATCTCATTTTGTTGCTGAGACTGTCCGAGAACCTGCGATCTTTCTGTCTCAGCCTCCCAAGTACTAGGATTACAGGCGTGCACCACCACGCCCGCTCAAGGGATTCCAATGTACTGCTGGGGCTGAGAAGCCCTGTTTGACAGCACTGAGGTTAATGACATCTGACTTTTATTAAGTGCTTATGGTGATGGAGGTGCTGAGGTAAGCCTTGTGGCGTTATTTCATTAAATTGTCATGATAACCAGTGAAAGTAGGTATTAGTCCCATTATTTGGGGAGGAAACTGAGGCTTATACAACTAACAGATGGCAGGTGGCGAAATTGTCATTTGAGTCCTGGCAGTTTGTGTCAAAAGCCCTTATAGTTTACCTACTCTCCACATTGTTATTATTATTTTGTTACTATTATTATAATAATAAAGTGTTGATGGATCCAGACCCATTATTTAAAGACCTGGGGTATCAGCTCCTTCCTTTGACAGCTGCTGGGTCTGTTGTACCCAGCACCTCTGCCCTCCTCACCCCGCACCTCAGTCTGGCCCGCCTGGCCGCCTGCTCGGGTTCTGTCTGCCCTCAGGTCCCTGAGGGGAGGCGGGTTTGTGGAGTCAGCAGTCCTTATCTCCAGACAGAGCTGCTGGGCTTTTCTCTTGGGTGAGGGAGGAAGAGCTGTAAAGGGAGCGCTGGGGACTGTGGAGGTTACTGTGCTGGCATGGTAGCTCCTACAAGTGTGGGCTGAAAGGGGCCTGAGCAGGCAGCCAAACTCCCATCTTTGTTCAGGATGAAGGCCCAGAGGGTCTAGGTAACTTTGCCAGAGCCACACTGCAAGTTAGTGGCAGAGTTGATATCCATACCTGGGACTTCCGGGTCCCATGGTTCCTGCCTTTGTAGTCTTCCAGACCTCCAGAGCACCAGCTCTCTAGGGGGCTTTTGGTCACCTGAAAAAGAAGGTTCATTTTTAGTTTTTAGTCCTGGATGCCTGGGATACTAAGTCTGGATCTATTTTCTTTTTTCTTTTTTTTTTCCCTGGGGATTGAACCCAGCAGCATTCTACCATCGAGCTACACCCCCAGCCCCCCCTTTTTTATATTTATTTATTTATTGTATGCGTGGTACTGGGGATTGAACCCAAGAGCGTTCTACTTCTGAGCTACACCCACAGCCCTATTTTATTTTTTATTTGGAAACAGGGCTCACTAAGTTGCAGAGGACATTACTAAATTGCTGCGGCTGGCCTTGAACCTTCAATCCTCCTATCTCAGCCTCCCTAAATACTGGGATTACAAGCATGCACCACCATACCTGGCTTATTTATTTATTTACTTATTTATTTATTTATTGCAGTACTAGGGATTGAACCCAGGGACATTTTACCTCCAAACTACACCCCAGCCCAATTTTTTATTCTTTATTTTGAAACAGAGTCTCACTAATTTGCAGAGGGCCTCACTAAGTAGCTGAGGCTGGCTGCGAACCCAGATCCTCTGGTCTCAGCCTCCCAAGTACTGGAATTACAAGTGTGCGCCACCACGCCCGGCTTTATTTATTATTTATTTATTTATTTATTTTAATTTTGAAACAGGGTCTCACTAAGTTGCTGAAGGCCTCACTAAGTTGTTGAGGCTTGCCACAACCTAGGATCCTTCTACCACACCCAGCTTTTTTTTTTTTTTTCCTGAAACAAGGTCTCACTAAGTTGCTGAGGCCTCAAACCTGCAATCCTCCTGTCTCAGACTCCCAAGTACTGGGATTGCAGTTGTGCACTACCACACCTGGCCTAAGTCTGGGTCTAAATGGAGAAAAGAGGGTGGTGGGGGGTGCTTTCCCTCCCTGGTGAAGATGTGACTCATATTTGAGTAAAGTATTTTTGAGACCAGTGTGAAGAGCCCTCCTCTCAAATTAACAAAATAAATGAATAAATAAATGATTAAACAGGGTTCCTTCCTAAACCCCATCTCTAGAACTAGGAGAAGCAGATTAGTGAGTACATGATTCTGGAGATTTCTAAGGAAGCTCAAATACTGTCAGAATAACTGCTCCCATCAGCCTTGTCCACCCTGCTCCGGTTCCGGTTCCCTCCACAGCTCTGCTTTCTCTGTTTGCATCACAGAGCAGGGTGAATGGCCTGGTCTTCCTCTCCATAAAATGTGATACGGGAGCAGAGCAACATACAACAGACGATTAAAGGACAGTGACTTTAGATGCAAAAGCACTGGGAATTGTGGGGTCACAGACGAGGGTCAGAAAAATGTTCCTTGAGCTGGGCGTTGCATAGGCATGTAATCCCAGGGTTTAGGAGGCTGAGATAGGAGGTTCGCAGCTTTGAGCCCAGCTTCAGCTATTCAGCTAGACCCTGTTTCAAAATAAAAAAATTAATAAAACCAGACCAATGTTCCTAAACCCTGAAGAGTTAGCTCTGCAAAAGGAGGAACCAGCCGGGCATGGTGGCACACGCCTATAATCCCAGTACTTGGGAGGCTGACACAGGAGGATTGTAGATTATTTATTTATTTATTTATTTATTTATTTTTTGTGGTACTGGGGATTGAACCCAGGGGCATTCTACCTCCGCGCTACACCCCCGGCCCTATTTTTTATCCTTTTTTTGAAACCAGGTCTCACGAAGTTGCGGAGGGCCTCACTAAGTAGCTGAGGCTGGCCGCGAACCCAGATCCTCCGGTCTCCACTTCCCACGTACGGTGATTACAAGCGTACGCCACCACGCCCGGAATATTTATTTATTTATTTAATTTTGAAACAGGGTCTCACTAAGTTGTTGAAGGCCTCACTAAGTTATTGAGGCTGGCCATGACCTGCGATCCTTCTACCACACCCAGCTTTTTAGTGAGCTTTTTTGCTGACCACTTAGTGAGACCCTCTTAATGAGAACCTATTTCAAAATAAAAAGGGCTGGGGTGTAGCTCATAGGGTTTACTTATCAGTACCAAAAAAAAAACAAACAAACAAAAAAAAGAGGGACCAGTGGGAGGGTGGTGGGACTGAGCCACTAATTTATTGGGAAGGCACTGGGGGAGAGGGAAGTTGGGTTTTAGGCAGTTGATCAAATTTACACTGCGAAAAGTTAATCTGGCTGCTGGGTAGAGGATGGATGGAGAGCGCAGGGCTGTGGAGGCAGGGAGACAGCTAATGAGGCTGTGAGTAGGAATAGTCTATGAGAGCGGGGCATGGTGGTATGTGCCTGTAATCCCCATATTTGGGAGGCTGAGACAGGAAGATCTCAGGTTCACAGCCAGCCTCAGCAATTTAGCAAGGCCCTCAGCAACTTAGTGAGACACTGTTTCAAAATAAAAAATAAAATAGGGCTGGAGTGTAGCTCAGAGCTAGAATGCCTCTGGGTTCAATCCCCAGAGTGGGGGGGGGGAGATCAATTGATCGATCGATCAATCATGTTTCTCTATTGAAGCTTCAGAGGCCTGGGCTGGGGGGGTGTCTCATAGCATCAGCACCAAAAAAAAAAAAAAAAGTCTACGAGGCAGTGGTGGTGGTGGAGGAAGGGGTAGGAACTGATCAAGAGGGGCTGAAGCTGCTTCCTAGGTATCCAGGGTACTTGGTTTCCTGGCTTTGGGATACAAACTGTGGAGAGTTCTGTTAGGGGTCTCTGGGGCTGCTAAGATGGTGGCCACACTGTGGCTGCATGTTCCTTTCTCTGGGTCCCTCCCACGCAGGGGCGCTTGGGTCCCTGCTCAGTTCAGAGCAACTCAGCCAGGGATGAGCCCTTTCCTGCTCAGCCATTCACCATCCACCAAATGGGTGTAAGTTTCCCACCTGCCTCCTCCGTGCATGTATCAGAAAGAGGGTTTCAGGAGCTCAGCACAGCCCTAGGGTCAGAGGAGGAGGCTGGAGAGCTAACAATCTCCTTTATCCTCCCTGCTGACTAACCTCTGTGTGTTTCCTCCCAGGGGCAGAGGGAGAACCGGGCTCGGAGAGGCCCTCGAGGGCCCAGCGCCTTCATCCCGGTGGAGGAGGTAAGCTTGGAAGGGGTTAGAGTCTATGGTCCCTAGAAAGAAAGGATGTGGACATTGGTGGACCTGGGTCTTTTTTCTTTTTTTTTTTTGGTGGCACTGTGGATTGAACCCAGGGGCATTCTGTGCTGAGCTACACCCTCAGCTCTATTTTATTTAATTTTTTTTTGAAACAGGGTCTCACTGAGTTGCTGAGGGCCTGGCTAAGTTGCTGAGGCTGGCCTCAAACCTGTGATCCTTCTGTCTCAGCCTCCCAAGTATACCAGGATTACAGGCCTGCACCACCACGCCCAGCTCTGGGTCTTTTCCTGTCCCTTAAATTGCAGCTTTGAAACTACCCTTTCCCGTTCCTGATTCATTTAATTTACGAAACAGCTCTGGGAAACAAGCACTATCACCCCCATTTTCCTGGGAAAAAAACAGGTTCAGAGATAAAGTGATAATAACACAGCCAAACTTTGATTCCTAGATTTCCTGTATTTCCTTAGACAGAACTGTCTCGGCATTTTCTCACCCTTGATGGTATATATATTTAAAAAATTTTTTTCTGTTTTAGAAGTAGTATATGTTCATTATTTTAAAATTTCCAAGCTGGGCGTGGTGGCGCATGCTTTAATCCCAGTACTTGGGAAGCTGAAACAGGAGGATCTCAAGTTCTCAGCTAGCCTCAGCTACTTAGTGAGGTCCTCCACAACTTAGTGAGACCCTGTTTCAAAATAAAGAATAAAAAAAATAGGGCTGGGGGTGTGGCCCGGAGGTAGAATGCCCCTGGGTTCAATTCCCAGTACCGCCAAAAAAATATATATATATATATATAATTTTTAAAAAATCTTAAATTAAATTTCCAGCCGGGCATGGTGGTGGTACATGCTTGTAATCCCAGTCCTTGGGAGGCTGAGACAGGAGGATCACAGGTTCAAGGCCAGCCTCAGCAACATAGTGAGACTCTCAGCAACCTAGCATGACCTAGCAAGACCCATTTCAAAACAAAAAGTAAAAAAGGGCTGGGAGTGTAGCCCAGAGGTATAATGTCCCTGGATTCAATCCCTAGTACCACAAAAGGAAAAGAAAAAGAAAAAGCAAGCAAGCTCTGGTCTCTTGTAATTCTACCCCCTACAGAGATCATTACTGTTAACCATTTGCCGCAGTTTTCTGGACTCCTTTTCACACAGATACTTACTTTCAGTACAGAACCAAGGTCATAGTTTACAGCTTGTTTTTCTATTTTGTGGGCTTTTTTTCTTTCACTTAACAGTGCAACAGAAAAATCTTTCATATACAGTCAGGTCATTCATTCATTTTTTTTATTGGTGTATTTGTTTATTTATTTGCTGGGCTGGGGATGGAACCTAGGGCCTCATGCATGCTAGGCAAGTGCTCTACTGTCAAGCTACACCCCTAGCCCCTATTTGTTCATTTATTTAACAGATGTCTGTTGAATTATTTATCTTATAAGGCACTATTCTAGTTACTGCGGGCAGAAAACAAGACAAAAAATTTTGCCATCGCCAAATGTACCTTCGCCAAAATCGCTTCTAGGGGAGCGAGGGTGCCTTCAAAAATACATACAGAGCCGAGTGTGGTGGCGCACACTTGTAATCCCAGTACTTGGGAAGCTGAGACCGAGGATCCGGGGTCGCGGCCAGCCTCAGCTACTTAGTGAGGCCCTCCACAACTTAGTAACACCCTTTTTCAAAATAAAGAGTAAAAAATAGAGCTGAGAGTGTAGCTCAGAGGTAGAATGCCCCTGGATTCAATCTCCAGTACCGCAAAAAAAAAAAAGAACACATACAAAGCCAGACATGGTGGTGCACGCTTGTAATCCCAGTACTTGGAAGGCTAAAACAGGAGGATCACAGATTCGCGGCCAGCTTCAGCAACTTAGTGAGGTCCTGTTCCAAAATTAAAAAATTAAAGCCGAGTGTGGTGGCACACACTTGTAATCCCAGTACTTGGGAGGCTGAGACCGGAGGATCGCAGGTTCGCGGCCAGCCTCAGCTACTTTAGTGAGGCCCTCTGCAACTTAGTGAGACCCTGTTTCAAAATAAAGAATAAAAAATCAGGCTGTGGGTGTAGCTCAGAAGTAGAATGCCGCCAGACATGGTGGCGCACGCTTGTAATCCCAGTACTTTGGGAGGCGGAGACCGGAGGATCCGGATTCGGGTTCACGGCCAGCCTCAGCTCTCTCTCTGTCTCTCTCTCCCTGTCTCTCTCTCTCTCCTTAGTGAGGCCCTCTGCAACTTTGTGAGACCCGGTTTCAAAATAAAGCATAAAAAATAGGGCCAGGGGCGTAGCGCGGAGGTAGAACCCCCCTGCGTTCAATCCCCGGTACCGCAAAAAAAAAAAAAAAAAAAAAAGAAGTAGAATGCCCCTGGGTTCAATTCCCAGTACCACCAAAACAAATCTTTCTTCCCTACTCCCCTTTTTGGACACAGCAGTGGTTTAGTGGTTCAGTCTCTCACCATCGTGAACCGTGCTCTCTTCCGCATTGCTTGGCAGGTCCTTCGGGAGGGGGCCGAGAGCCTGGAGCAGCACCTGGGGCTGGCGGCGCTGATGTCCTCCGGGCGGGTGGACAACCTGGCCGTGGTGATGGGCCTGCACCCCGACTACCTGAGCAGCTTCTGGCGCCTGCACTATCTGCTGCTGCACACGGACGGGCCCCTGGCCAGCTCCTGGCGCCACTACATTGCCATCATGGTGAGCGTCTCTGGCCTGAGACCTGTGGGGCTGCCTACATAGAGCTTCTGTCCCTGGATCTCTTTGCTGGGGCTTCCTGAGTCTGTTTCACAGATGCAGGGGAAAGGTTTAGCTTTATCTGACTCTCCGTAGAATTTTAGGTTTTGAAGAGAAGCATCTTCAGTGTCTACAGACTGGGAAACTACGGTGCATGGGGGTCAGGTGACCTGCAAGCTGGTGGCAGAACTGGAGTTAGAACCTAGGTTTTCTGTCCCTTAGACAACAGTGAGCCATATGCTGTCCCTATCCAAGGGGGTCTCACCCTGAGTGGGGCACAGAGGGGCAAAGGCGACCCAGGCTTTGTCACTCCCCTCTGCAGGCTGCTGCCCGCCACCAGTGTTCTTACCTGGTGGGCTCCCACATGGCCGAATTTCTGCAGACTGGCGGTGACCCTGAATGGCTCCTGGGCCTCCACCGGGCCCCCGAGAAGCTGCGCAAACTCAGCGAGATCAACAAGTTGCTGGCACATCGGCCGTGGCTCATCACGAAGGAGCACATCCAGGTACGGTGGGCACAGATGCAGGTCCTGGATGGGACCCGTGGCCAGGCTGGGGCATGGCGGGCAGCCCAGGGGCAGGGACTGAGCAGATCTGGCCTCCCCTCTCCCCAGGCCTTGCTGAAGACGGGCGAGCACAGCTGGTCCCTGGCCGAGCTCATCCAAGCCCTGGTCCTGCTCACCCACTGCCACTCGCTGGCCTCCTTCGTATTTGGCTGTGGCATCCTTCCTGAGGGGGACCCAGAGGGCAGCCCTGCACCCCAGGCACCATCTCCCCCCAGTGAGCAAAGCAGCCCCCCCGGCGGGGACCCATTGAACAACTCTGGGGTAAGTCACAGGTGGGGAGGAAGCTGGTCCTCGGGTAGAAGCCACTGCTTCTCTATCTCCTCATACTGCGAGGCCACAGAAAAGTTATTTCACTTTGAAACTGTTTCCTTATCAGTTAAATGGGGATAAAGACCCCTGTTCACTGTAAATTGTGAGGATTAAGTGAAGTACTATATGACTGACCTTTCAGTGTATAGCCTCATAAGCTCAGTCAACTGGGTTTTATCACTTTGAAAGTACAGAGTTTCAGCCGGGCGTGGTGGCGCATGCCTGTAATCCCAGTACTTGGGAGGCCTAGACATGGAGGATCGCAGGTTAGAAGACAGCCTCAGCAAGGAATGAGACTCTGCAACCTAGCAAGACCCTGTTTCAAAATAAAAATAAAATAGGAAGCCAGTCATGGTGGCACACACTTGTAATCCCAGTACTTGGGAGGCTAAGACAGGAGGATCACAGGTTCACGGCCAACCTCAGCTACTTAGTGAGGCCCTCCGCAACTTAGTGAGACCCTGTTTCAAAAAAATAAAATAAAATAGGGCTGAAGGTGTAGCTCGGAGGTAAAATGCCCCTGGGTTCAATCCCCAGTACCACACACACATACAAAAAAAACCTATGAGGGAAGTCAGTGCTCAGGGAAAACACATGTCTTTTCTGTAGCTTCATAAATTTCCCTGTGAGCAGCACAGCCCATGTGAACTGCGCAGCCCCGTGGCTGCTGGGAGGCTGCTTATCCTCCAGGAGCATCCCTGAAGCCTGGGAGTGGGAAGGTGGGTGGAGCTTTCTGGATGGTGACCACTGGCCCCTCCCCCAGGGTTTCGAGGCGGCCCGTGACGTGGAAGCTCTGATGGAGCGCATGCGGCAGCTGCAAGAGAGCCTGATGCGGGACGAGGGTGCGTCCCAGGAGGAGATGGAGAGCCGCTTTGAGCTGGAGAAGTCAGAGAGCCTGCTGGTGACCCCCTCAGGTACAGCGTCACAGGTGCCTTGGTCCCCAGAGCTGCCCCTTTCACCAGCCAGTGGGAGTACACACCTCCCTGCACGGTGCCTCCTGCCTCCTGCCTCCAGAGGCAGCCTCCTCTCAGCCTCCAAGAGCTCCCAGGCATGGCCCTTGGGTCATGACCTGGCTTTGAATCCTGCTCTGGGGACCTTTCTGGCTGTGTGACCACTGGCAAGTCCCTTTTTAATCTTGAGAGTAGTTGTCAACACAGAGCCCGGCCCCGGGTGAGCCGTAGATCTGCCTCTAGCACTGCTCCTGGGCCTTGCCTCCTGGTCCATGGGCCTGACTCACACCTCCCACAGGCCTAGCTCCAGCGGAAGCCCTGCTCCCACTCACTGGGGGGGCTCTCTCTGGCCCTCTACTCTGCCTCCCTCTGCCCTGTTAGTGATTAATCAGGAGCGGAGCCCTGTGTGTTCCATGTCTTGGCCTCACTGGGACCTCTTTCTGACATGTCCTCAGCTGACATCCTGGAGCCCTCTCCACACCCGGACATGCTGTGCTTTGTGGAAGACCCCACTTTTGGATATGAGGACTTCACTCGGCGAGGGACTCAGGCACCACCCACCTTCCGTGCCCAGGTAGCGTTCTCCCCACTGGTCTTGGCCATTGCTCCAGATTTATGACTAAGCAGGGAACACATGGTTTGAGTGGTTATAGATTTGGGTACCTTCTCTACTCAAGAGCCCATGCAGAGTTGTGCATCATGGTGCACGCCTATAATCCCAGTGTTTGGGAGGCTGAGACAGGAGGATCAGAAGTTTGAGGCCAGTCTCAGCAATTTAGCAAGATCCTCAGTAACCTAGCAAGACCCTGTTTCAAAATAAAAAACTAAAAAGATCTGGGGGTGTAGTTTGGAGATAGAATCCCCCTGGGTTCAATCCCCAATACCAAAATAAAAGATCCCATGCAGGCAGTGGGGGTCCCCTGGATCCTGAAGGAGCCATCTATGCCCTAAGCTCAGGGGGTCCTGATCACAGGGAGAAGGTCATCACTCAGTACATCCTCCTTGGTTTCTCTGGCCCAGAGCACACTATGTGTTAGATTTGTGGCATAGGGAGCAAGCATCATGGAGAGCCAAGATGTGCCCTAGCGGTCCAGAGGATGTTGCCTCCCGGCTGACCTTGGGCTCCAGGTCTCACTCACCAACCTCTTCCCTTGTCCCTCAGGATTATACCTGGGAAGACCATGGCTACTCGCTGATCCAGCGGCTCTACCCTGAGGGCGGGCAGCTGCTGGACGAGAAGTTCCAGGCAGCCTATAGCCTCACCTACAACACCATTGCCATGCACAGCGGCGTGGACACCTCCATGCTCCGCAGGGCCATCTGGAACTACATCCACTGCGTCTTTGGCATCAGGTGAGCACGTGTCCCCTCACTGCGAGCAAGCGCGGCTGTGGCTCTTCATGCGGAGCTTGCTGTTGCCTCTTTTGTCATTGTTCTTGTTGTTTCTTTTCCTTCCTTGCTTACTATGCTATTTTTTCAAAGGAAATTTATTTCTTTGCTGATTTTAAAAGCTAATAGGAGCCAGGCATGGTGGTACACACCTGTAATCCCAGTACTTGGGAGGCTGAGACAGGAGGATTGCAGGTTCTAGGACAGCCTCAGCAATTTAGCAAGACTCTTAGCAACCTAGCAAGACCCTGTTTCCAAACAAAAGTTAAAAAGGACTGGGGGTGTAGCTTGGAGGAGGTAGAAAGACCCTGAGTTCAATTCCCAGTATCTCTATCTCTCTCTCTCTCTCTCTCTCTCTCACACACACACACACACACACACACATGCTAATAGTAGTGCTCATTGTTTGAACTTTGTACATAAAACTCTTTAATTCTACCTCCAGAGATAATACTTGTAATCCCAGTACTTGGGAGGCTAAGACAGGAAGATTGCAGGTTTAAGATAGCCTCAGCAACTTAGTAAGACCTGTTTCAACATAAAAAAGTAAAAAGGACTGGAGGTGTATCTCAGAGGTAGAACGACCCTGAGTTCAACCCCCTGTTCCAAAAAAAAGAAATTACAATAAACCAGGTGGGGTGGCACACACCTGTAATCCCAGTACTTGGTTGGGAGGCTGAGACAGGAGGATCGCAGGTTCGAGGACATCCTCAGCAAGTAGTGAGTCTGTCTTCAACCTAGTGAGACCCTGTTTCAAAAAATAAAATAGGGCTGGGGGTGTAGCTTGGAGGTAGAATGCCCCTGGGTTCAATCCCCATTACTACACACACACACACACACACACACACACACACACACACACAAAAGCTGGGCATGGTGATGCATGCCTGTAATCCCAGCACTTGGGAGGCTGAGACAGAAGAATCAGAGGTTGAAGACCAGCCTTAGCAATGTAATGAGATCCTATTTCAGAATAAAAATAACAGGATAGGTGGGTAGCTCGGAGGTAGAATGCCCCTGGGTTCAATCCCTAGTACAAAAAAAAAAAAACTATACCCCAAATTTTTATTTTATTTATTTATGTATTTATTTATTTATTTTGTGGTACTAGGGATGGAACCCAGGGGCATTCTACCTCTGAGCTACACCCCCAGCCCTATTTTATTCTTTATTTTGAAACACAGGGTCTCACTAAGTTATAGAGGGCCTCACAAATTGCTGAGGCTGGCCGTGAACATGGATCCCCCTGTCTCAGCCTCCCAAGTACTGGGATTACAAGCATGCGCCACCACGCCTGGTGGCATTCTACTTCTGAGCTACACCCCCAGCCCTATTTTTTTAATTTTTATTTTGAAACAGGGTCTCACTAGGTTGATGAGAGTCTCACTACTTGCTAAGGCTGTCCTCTAACCTGTCTCAGCCTCCCAAGTGCTGGGATTACAAGCATGTGCCACCATATCCGACTCCCAGACCTTTTTATTTTTTATTTTGCTACAGATTCTTGCTAAATTGGCACATGCTGGCCTTGAACTTGTGCACCTTGAACTTCCTCCTGCCTCAGCCTCCCAAGTAGCTAGGATTACAGGCGTGTGTCACCAGCACTCAGCTAGTGTATAATAGTTTTGAGAATTCCATCAGTACCTTTCCATATGGCACATAGCACTGAATACAATGTGTCATTCTCGGTGCATTCCTTGGAGTGGTCCCCTGCAAGTTTGGTGGCCTGTGACATATATTAGCTGTTTTTCTTTTTTTTTTTTTTTT
>PVJS01040586.1:0-18370 GCA_004027185.1 Glis glis
CATTGTAGTCTCACATCACAATGAGTATCAGTTTGGTGTTAACATACATGCACACAGCTCTTGGTGTCCCTCCCCCCCACCTCCCCTCGCCTCCCCCCCACATGTAGCACTGAGAATGATGTTGGTATAATCTCATATATACACATTGTTTATGACAGTAATTCCATAGATTCACTTCTTTCTTACCCTTCCCCTTCCCTTGTACCCCTTCCCTTGCACCACTGAGGGTTCTCCGTTGTCATTGGAGTCCCTTTTGTGTTGAAACCGGGTCTCACAAAGTTGCGGAAGGCCTCATTAAGTAGAGAGAGAGAGACAGGGAGAAAGAAAGAGAGAGAGAGAGAGAGAGCTGAGGCTGGCCGTGAACCCGGATCCTCCAGTCTCCGCCTCCCAAAGTACTGGGATTACAAGTGTGCGCCACCACGCCCAGCTACATTTTTTCTATTATTGCATTCTATATGACTTCCCTCCGCCCTTTCCTAATCACCCTTGGCCTCTCCCCTGGAGTCTCTGGTCTTCTATCTGATGTTGCCCTTATTGCCAAATGTCTCTGTAGCTTCCACACATAAGATAGAACATACATCTACTTGTTCTTTGGGACTGGGTGTACTCACTTAACATAGTATCCTTGAGTTCCATCCATTTTCCTGCAAATGGTGTAATTTTGTTCTTCTTTATGGCTGAGTAAAATTCCATTATGTGTATATAACAAAGTTTTTTGATCCATTCATCCACTGATGGACATCTAGGTTGGTTCCATAATTTGGCTATTATAAATTGTACTGCTATGAACATGGATATGCACGTATGATTATAATATTCTGATTTCATTTCCTTTGGGAAGATGCCCAAGGGCAATTAAAACAAGAATTAATGAATGGGATAGCATTAAATTAAAAGCTTTTGTGCAGCAAAGGAAACTATCAAGATTCTACAGAGAGAGTCTACAGAATAGGAGATCTTTACCATCTACCCATCAGACAAAGATCTAATATCTAGAATATATAAAGAGCTTAAAAAGCTTGACACTAAAAAAAACCCAATTAAAAAATGGGCAACCAAACTGAATAGACATTTTTTTCCAAAGAAGAAGTGCAAGTGGCAAATAAATATATGAAAAAAAAATGTTCACTGACCACTGTCATTTCATCATTGAGAGCCTTAGAGACAGGTTATTTCTGTTAAAATTAACATGGTTTCAAGCAATTATAATTTTATTCTCATTTGAAATTATTTTTACAAAGTCAAGAATACAAATTATAAATTTTAAAATCTTAAATGTTTTGATTTTTTGTTGTGAGAGAGCGCATGGTTGTTAAATCCTACATTTGTAAACAAATCAAGCATAATTTCTAAAGAATAATTTGCAATTATAATTAAAAGTTTAAAAATACAAAGCTATACAAGGTAAAGTGATATGCTCATTTAACAAATGCTTTTTATCTGAGAGTCTTTTTACCCTGTCCATAAGGACTAACATCTCTGTTCCTGTGTGTTTTAATAGATACGAACTACATGCATTGGAGTTGTTTTATGATCTTTATTTTTGAGTCCACACCATGACTTTACAAAAATATTATAATAATGCTCAATAATTTAAACATAATGTTTCCTAATCTTGGATCTGCAAATATAAATCTAATGGTACTTCACTTGATTAAAGAAGATTTTACCGATCTGTGTGTATGATAAATCCTCTTTTTTCTTCTCTTTTTTTCTTTTTGGTGGTTCTGGGGATTAAACCCAGGGGCATTCGATATCTGAGCTACACCCCGCAGCCCTTTTTATTTTGAAACAGGGCCTTGCTAGATTGTGGAAGGCCTTGCTAAGTTGCTGAGGCTGGCCTAAAACCGGCAATCCTCCTGTCTCAGCCTTCTAATTATTGGTATTACAGACGTGTGTCACCAAGCCGAGTTGTGATAAAGCCTTTTTTTTTTTTTGCAGTACTGGAGATTGAACCCAGGGGCATTCTATCTCTGAGCTATTTTTTTTTTATCCCAGCCCTAGTTTTTATTCTTTATTTTGAAACAGGGTCTCACTAAGTAGCAGAGGGCCTCATTAAGTAGCTGAGGCTGGCTGCGAACCCGGATCCTCTGGTCTCAGCCTCCCAAGTACTGGGATTACAAGAGTGCACCACCACACCCAGCTTGATAAAGCCTCTCACGAGCACAAGTGTTCATCAGCATTTTCCAAAATTGATGCTTTCTATTCTGACCTCTTGTCTGCATGCTGCTCTCATAAATGTGCATTGCCTGCCTTTTATGACTGTCACTGTCCTCAAAGCTGTAAATATAGTATAGGATATAGGAAAATACAAACCAAATAGAAAAAGCCTTTGTGTGTTATAGTGAAAGGAGTCAGCTAACAAATGGCAATCTTTGATATTTTACCAGGGCAAACCTGTGAGGAAACCGAAGTAGGAATAGATTTATGCTTCTAGTGACGGTAGAGCACACCTTCCTAACCAACCATCCTTCCAAGATTAACCAGTAAACCCAAATAAATTATTTTTAACAAATCTATGTGAAATATCAAGAGAGTGAGGGTCATGAAACCACGATCCAGAGGGTTTAAAAGTCCATTGGTGAAAATATTGTGTGGCTTTCCTCATCAAGGTATTCAGTGACTAAAAATCAGAAACTGGAAACAGAGCTTTCAGCAAAATCACTGGGATCAAAAACAAAAAAAAAATGGTGTTCATGGCACATTAAAAATGGTGGTCCATTCCAAAGACCCGAAGCCACCTCATCAAAGATACAGAGGCGGTAAATAAGCATATAACAGATTTTCTGTATCATACGCCATGAGGGAAAAGCAAATTTAGAAAGCAGTGTGAAACCACTATGCACCTATTAGAATGGCCTAAATCCAGAATACTGAAAACATCAAAGTCTAGCAAGGAAGTGGCACAGTAGGAACTCTCATTCACTGATGCTGGTGATGACAAACAGCAAGCCACCTTGGAAGATCATCTGATGGTCTCTTACAAAATGTAGTTTAACCAAGCAGTCCTGCAATCATTCTCCTTGGTATTTACCCACTGGACTTGAAAATTTAAGTTCACACAAGATGTACACATGGATGTTGGCAGAAACTAGTGACAAAAGTTGGAAGTTTCCCAGATGTCCTTCAACAGACTCATGGATAGATAAGCTGTGTTACCTCCCATGAAACGAATGAGGGAGAAATGTAAAACCTCGTTTTACAAATAGAAAAAAATGAGGCTTAAAGCCATATAGAGGAAACTTAAATGAAGACTACTAAGAGAAAGAAGCAGTCTACAAAAGCGACACGCTGCATGATTCCACTTATATGAAATGATGGAAAAGGCAAAACTAAGACACAAGAAAGACCGTTGGTTTCCAAGGGAGAGAGGGATGAGGCAGAGGGCAGATGATTTTTAGGGCAGTGACAATACTCTGTATAATACAATAATGGTTAATACATGTCATGCCCATTTTAAATAAAATATCAATATTATATGTAAAATATATTATATAATAGGGTACATATTATTAATATAATCTTAATAGTATTGTATAATATTTGTAATATATCACAGAGCAGCGAAAAGCTTTATTTCCTGTGCCCTGTCTGAAATTATGAGCTTAATAAAAGGGCTATTGTTTTTTTATTCCTCTATGTGTCGAGGTGTTTGGGGATGAAGCAATAGACAGAACACCTAGAATCTGAAAATACCACTTAAATGTTCCGCATGTGCTGCCATCTTGAGATCACTTCGCTAAGTAGAAATCAGATTAAATTTTAAAATGGCAAATATGATCACATTTCACCCTGTTTAGAATTTTTTATTGGACTTCCAATGCCCTTAGCAAAATGGAGACAAATATTTATTGTGCCATAATATTTTTTTCTCTGTAATTGCCTAAACTTAACACTCAGATTAGGCCAGGTCACCCTATTATGCATTTACAAAATACATATTTTTTGTTATTGCACTTAGTACAACTATAGTTTTGTATGAATTTGTGAGATTATATGACTAATGATGTTCCCTTTTTTTTTTTTTCGCAGTACCAGGGATTGAACGCAGGGGCATTCTACCTCCGTGCTACGCCCCCGGCCCTATTTTTTATACTTTATTTTGAAACCGGGTCTCACGAAGTTGCGGAGGGCCTCACTAAGGAGTGAGAGAGAGAGAGAGAGAGAGAGAGAGAGAGAGAGCTGAAGCTGGCTGTGAACCTGGATCCTCCAGTCTCCGCCTCCCAAAGTACTGGGATTACAAGCGTGCGCCACCACGCCCGGCATGATGTTCCCTTTTAAGCTCCAGATTTCTTGAGGGCAAAGACAAGATCTGGTTTTGATCATCATTTTATTCCAGGCACCAAGCCCACTGTCTAGCCTAAAGTGTGTGGTTAGAAAATACTTCTTAGTGCTGAAGCTATGAAGAATAGTAACACAGAGAAAATCTGAAGTGATGTGAAAATGACCTGGTTCAGCTCAAACGAAGAATGCTTAAAATACTAGAGACAGAGATGACAGAAAAAAGAACACAGAACAACCAACATTTTAAAAGTGTTCTAAGTAAATGCTTGTTTTCAAGTCTAAAGGACCTCCTTTGAGATAAGAGAATAGATAGTAGAATCTTGAGGAAATTTATGTAAGAAAATTGGGATAGGGCCAGAAATTTATCAATGAGAAAATATAATTCAAGGACCCATAAATTAGAAGTAGGGAAAATATAATTTGCCAAAAACTGCAAGGGAGGTTGTAAAATAGAATTTTTAATTTGCAGAGAAGGAGATTTTGACAGCTGCTTCAAACTAACAAGAATTCAAAACAAGAATAATTTTGATACTGTCATTTATGTGCCTATCACAATTACAGCCACATAAAAAGAAGCATGTATAGCATAATAAAATACTTAAACTTGCCAAACGGAATAAGGCAGGCATGTCAATCAAAACATTAACTACATCGTGTGATTTCTTTTTATATTAATGACAGTCTTGGTTTTGAAGGGCAAACTATGGGATCTGTGAAACAGAAAAGATTATTTTTTTTAGTTAAGCTTGGTTCACACTTTCTGAATGTAGTTAGTACTAATTCTTATTAGCATATAGGAGAATAGGAGTTTTGAACATGAGGCAATTTATAGTTAAGGAGTATCTATCCATGCCCCTGAGATATAATTTCTAACATAAGCATTAGTAGAAATGGCAATGTGAGTAAGATGATTTAACATCCCTAGCTCAAGATAGGTGCAAATGTAAGATATTTTATTTTTAGTATAGCTTGGATATGTCTTTGATGGAATCTCTAAGAAACAAAAATAAATTGAAAATAAAGAAAATATGAAAAAATACGAAGAATTCACACTGTATTGAATACTACAATTTTAAAAAATAAAAAGAGTGTTCATGGTGTGATAAAATGTCAGCCAGTATCTCAAGAGATCAAAATTCCCACAGTTGTTAGTCCAGCTAGTGATATTTACCAGCACTTCGCTTTCTACAAGATTCTTGGCAAATACACACAGGTAGGGTCTCAGGCTGTGATCATTTACACAGATGCAGCGGCCTCTCATCTTCTCCTCTCATGTGTTGCATGTGGTTGATCCAGTTGTTGCATTGCTCTTATTTTTACAAAATAAGACAGGATCTGGTCAAACCACACTACATTCCAATGTGAGACCGATAAGATGTCAGCCAGAATATTGAATTGAGTATGCCTAATGTCTTTGTGATGATTTCTTATCTACAATTATATCATCTTACTCATTGGTTTGACAAATCAATAACAGTATGAAACTAATATGCCAGTTGAATTCTCCCTCCTCATTTGGACAAAAAAGGAAAAAGTCATCTTGGAATAAGAAATATTTATAGGAATAGAAGGCAACTCTTGGCTAGATAGATTTGAAAGAAGACATAACATTAAAATAGGTTGTTTGGAAGGACAGGAAAATAAAAAAAAAAGAGTGGTGCCTTAATTTGAAACGTCAGGTGGTAGAATGCCTTCACTCATAGAAGAGAATTAGTATAGTTTCTTATTTCACCTCATCTTGATAATTGAAGCAGCAACAGTAGTAATGATAGTAATAATAGTAATTGTAGTAGTAACAGTAGTCATAGGTTTCATAGTACCACAGTAGTTTTTTCATACTGGTGGTAATAATGGTAGAAGTAGTAATTATTATTATTATTATTATTATTATTATTATAAGATTCAATTTCATAGCAGGGATCAGATGATGCATTTGTAAAGCTTGACTGAAGAGAATTTAATGAAGGATTCTGTACAGCTTCATTCATAGACTGAATGAATGGAACCAAGAAGAGAACCTGAGAGTTCCAGGAATACTGGAAGCAATCTTGACCCTGGGGCCAAGGAAGGAGATATAATGCGAAATAAGTGAGAGCTGTAGCCATAGGACAAGCCATCTACAGGAGCTGTGACTTAAGGCAAATGATTTCAGTGACTTCATGGAGGCAAGCCTCGTGCAGGAGTATTAAATACCTCAAATGCTCTCACTCCTTCTGCCCTCTGATGATCTGATGGGCAAAAAGCAAGAAGCCAGGGACCAGGGCACTGTGTGGAGGGGGCTATGTCAGAGAAGGCAACCTCCAAGGGCTGCATTCAAGGTAATTTAAATGCATTATTTTATCTTTAATAAAATTATTTGCCCTTATTTATAAATAACTACAATCTCATAAAATGAGCTAATATTTCCATTCATGTATAGGGAAGATAGGGAAATCAAGGGGGTGGGGCGAAAAAGTACAAAAGTGAAGGGAAAATAAAATGAATAGTTTCTTATAGACAACTTCAAACATAAAGGTTAGAGATTTAAGATTCTTTACTTTTCTGTATAAAAAAATGTAATATTCCAAATTGTTTTTTCATCTGCCACTTAAGTGTTCTAAAACCTTGATAATCTAAAAATAAATATCATAACACAAAAGCATACCTAGAAATAGTAGACAAGCAGCTTATTTTTTCCAGAGATATATATGTTAATTTTATCTATCACCCTGGGGAAGTGATGGCCTTCTGTACTTTCCTTTGGACCCCGAAATTCATTTTTTTCTCCACTTTCTTTATTCTATTTATCTTTGGTTTGAGGTGCTAGGGAAATGAACTCTAGTGAACTGCAATGGTAACCTTAAGTGGTGCTTGTCAAAGATGATTTGGTAGGTGAGAAACAGAGAGCAAAAGCAACAAAATTCAGTAGGAAGAGCAGTGAACTAGAGACACCGGATAGAACCAGTAACTAGCTATGGGATTTAAGAATAATCTTTTACCCTCATGATCGTGTAAGAAATTTTCCTCCTGGCCATTTCCATCCTCACAATGCCTTGTATTCCAAAGGTCATTTTTCTGTGCTTTCAAGAGCACAAAGCACATTTTTCCCATTGCAACACTTTGTTCAAAGGAAGCTTATAGTGTCTTATTTATGTGTGCTTCTTCTTAGAGCTACCTATTGCATTTTTGTTGTTTATGGAAATGCTTTTTATCCTTTGATGCTTGGTGATGGCAAAATATCAAGTTAGCAAGACTGTAATCACCTTCAGCAATATACAGTGATTCAAATGTGTGTATACAGTCAGAGAGAATGGGTTGTCTTTTACCCAATGTAGGATAAAGATAGACTCAGAATTGTCATTAATAAATCAATAAGATGCTTATATGGATAGTCAAAGGTCCTTTAATCAGCATAATGCAGAACCAAGTTAAGACCCCTATAACAAAAATAAATGAAATAATGAAGATTCTATGTATTGGAGATAGCAAAATGCTTATACAATGTAAAGGTTGTTTTGTATTGTTTCAATACCAAAGTGCTTTGAGAAATATCTAAAGCATTTTTCACAGTGATGTCGATAACCAGGTGATTTCATAGTTTTTACAGACGTGTAGGAAGTAGGAAAATAGAGAGGCAGCTTAGTGTAAGCCACAGTCCTTTCCACTTCCCTTCCCGTGAGATTCTCCATCTGTGTACCAGCTTTGATCTAGAGTCACAAACAAAGACTATATATTTATTCAAGAGATCAAATGTTACTTTTGGTGTAGACCCTGGGGAAAATCAGAAGAGGGACATAAGCTTTGGGAGTACATTGATTTTCAAAGTGTTGATCTGAATAATCCATGACATATTTAGTTTCTTTGACTGTTGGAAGATGTACACGGAGGTGCTGAGCTCAGAGGGCTTTGTTCTTTCAGCATAAATCCCCTCTCCTTTTGCAGTCCTCTTCTTTATATTAACACAGAAAATACTCTAAATGGAAAAGCAGGAACTATATATCTCTTTGCCAGTAATTTGGTAAATGTTCCTAAAGGCTGTCTGATTTTCTTGTTTTAGATTATAAAAATTCTAGATACATACTCTCTAGATGGTTACTGGTTCTTATATGTCATGCTGTGAGTTAATTTTTCTCCAAAAATTCTTAATAGAATGCACATATTTTTAAAAAGACTTCATTTTTAGAGCAGCTTCAAGTTTGAAGAAAAACTGAGCCGAAAGCATAGAGACTTCCCATAATCCACCTCCCCCCTCCTGCAGAGTCTCCCTGGCTACTGACATGTTGCATTGGTGTGGTATATTTGTTACATTTGATGAACCAATATTGATATATTTTTAAATCCATAGTTTTGATTAGGGTCTACTCTTTTTTGTACAATTCTATGAGTTTTGAAAAATGTACTATGTCATTTATCACCATTATAGAACCATATAGAATAATTTGATAGCCATAAAAATATTTTATGCTCAACATATACATTCATCTACACCCCCACACCCCACCAGCAAACACTGGCAACTTTCTCTCTCTACTCTAGTCTCCCCTTAACCATGACTTCATTTTCCATGGTTTCAATTATTCACGGTCAACTACAGTCCAAAAACACTAAATGGAAAATTCCAGAAAAAAAATTCATAAGTTCTAAATGGTACGTTGTTCTAAGTAGGGTGATGAAAACGCATGCTGTCCTGCTTCCACCTGGGCTGCAAATCGTTCCTGGGTCCAGCACATCCAGCTCTGTAGAGCTACCTGCCTTTTAGTCACTTAGTAGCAATCGGGGTTATCAGACTGACGTTTCTAGTATGGTAGCACTTGTGTTCAAGCAACCCTTATTTTACTTAATAATGGCCTCAAAGCACAAGCATAGTAATTCGAAGGCTGCACCAAGACATAAAGCACTGAAAGAGAGATGAGCTCTGATACGGTGCTGCAGGGCATACAGTAAAAACAGAGTATATACACAGCTCTGTGCCATCTGTGGTTTCAGACATCCATCTATGGTCCTGGAATGTATGAGAACTTATGAGTAAGAGGATACTACTATAATCTTGGCTTTTCTAGAATGGCATGCAATTGTCTTTTCAGCATGGCTTCCTTCACTTAGTCATGCACATTTTAGTCCCTCTATGTCTTCTTATGGTTCAATAACTCAAGGGTGTGTTTGTTTTGTTTTGAGCGCTAAATAAAATTCCATTTTCTGGATGTACCACTACTTATCCATTTGTCTGCTGAAAGACAGTATGGTAGCTTCTAAGGTTTGGCATTGATGAATAAATCTATTGTAAGTAAATGTATGCAGTTTTTTTGTGTGGACATGTTTACAGCCCTTTATGTAGGTATATAGAAGCATGGTTGTGCTATTACATGGTAAGACTATATTTAGCTTTGAAAGAAATTGTATTCCCAAGTGGCTCTATTGTTATGCATTTCCACCAGCAAAGAAAGACAAATCCTATTGCTCCATGGTCTTGTCAAAATTTGACTGTCACTGTTTTGGATTTTTATCAGAAATATGGCATGTAGCTGGGCATTGTGGCACACATCTCTAATCCTAGTACTTGGGAGGCTGAGACAGGAGGATAGCAGGTTTCAGGCCAGCCCCAGCAACTTTGTGAGACTCTCAGCAACTTAGTGAGATCCTGTTTCAGAATTTTAAAAAAGGGGGAGGGGAATGGAAGTCTAGCTCAGAGATAGAATGTTCCTAGGTTCAATCTGCAGTACCAAAAAAAAAAGGAAAGAAATATGGTTTGCAGTGTGTGTGTGTGTGTGTGTGTGTGTGTGTGTGTGTGTGTGTGAGAGTGACTGGAGATTGAATCCAGGGGCATTCTACCTCCAAGCTAGGCCCCAGCCCTATCTTATCTTTCACTTGGAAACAGGGTTTCAGTAACTTATTGAAAGCCTCACTAAGTTGTTGAGGCTGGCTTCAAACCTATGCTCCTCCCAGCTCAGCCTCCCAAGTACTGGGATTACAGGTGTGCACCACTACCAGCTGGTTTGCAACTTTTTTTTCTCCCAGTCTTTGATTTGTAAATTAATTATCTAAATCATGTCATTTTCATAAAAAATTGATTTTAGTAGAAAGTCCAACTTATCTGTTTTTATCATGAATCAGATTTCTCTAAAATATTGTCACCAAACCCAAAGTCATGTAGATTTTTTTCCTCTTTTATCTTTTAGAAGTTATATGGTTTTACATTTACATTAGTTCTATGACCCATTTTGAGTTGAATTTTGTGAAAAGTGTTGCATTTATGTTTAAATTCATTGTTTTTCATTGCATATCTATGTTTCAGCATCATTTGCTGAAAAGACTATTCTTTCTCTAATAAATTTTCTTTACTCTGTTGCCAAATATGTTGACCATATTTGTGTAGGTATATTTCTGGGCTCTCTATTCTGCTCCATTAAACAATTCATCTATTCTTTTACCTATACAACACTGCCTTGATTATTGTAGCGTTGTAGTGAGTTTTAAATTTGGGGAGTGTCAGCCTCCAATTTGGTTCTCCTTCAATATTGTGTTAGCTATTCTGGGTCTTTTGCTCCTCTGTATAAACTTGTGAATCAGTGTGTTGATATCCATATAATTACTTGTTGGAAATTTGATTGTGATTGGGTTGAATCTATAGACCAATTTGGGAAGAAATCACATCTTAACAGTTTGGAGTCTTCTTATCCATAACATGTGATATCTCTTCATTTATTAAAATCTTCCTTTGCTACTTTAAAGTCTTGTAGTTTTCCTCATGTATAGCTTATATGTTTTTGTTAAATTTATATGTATATAGGTTTTTTTGGTGCTAATAAAATGTATATGCCTTTTATTAGCTCTTCCATCTTTCTAAGGTAAACATAGATTTAGTGAGTATAGTCTGAAAATTTAAAATGTTTGACATGTTTCCTTATGTGTTTATTTAAATGTTTTCTTTCATGTTTTGAACCCACATTTTTATAAGATCACCATCTCTTCAAATCTTTGTGTTTAAGTAAATACATCTAGAATATCCACATTTTCTTTGTCCTTGGGACAGTGTGGGACATTTAAAGGAGTATTTAATAAATTATTGTGCCTTGGCGAAGTCTCAAATATTTTATTATAAAATTTATCCCAACTTTATATTCTATATGTGTCATTATTTGATACAACAAAATGAGATGTTTATCAAAATGTCTATATTGATAGAAACATGTATGAAACTACATTACCATAGACATAAAAATATCTACACAATGATTAGTATTTAGATGTCAACAACCGAGACCTTGAAATGTAGATTGATTTTTACACAATCACAAAGAAAGTTTGTTGGAGAATGTAGCAGAAATTGGTTTAATGGCAAAGCCATCTCTGGAAAATAACAACTGCACTGTCTACATAATCCTTGGGGGTGCTTTTTCATCCCTCGCTGCCCTTGGCCCAGAGAGGCTAAGATTTACACTTGTACATACAGTTTAAAAATACAAGGATATAAATTCATTCGAGAGGAAGTTATAAGTAGATACTATAATTATACACTCTTCATTTGAGTGTGTTTGGAGGTCACAAATGGTTGCTCTCAATGTATCTGACCATTCATGAAAACACTGATATCTGTTAAAATGGACTTGGAGGGCTTGCATTCATCCTGTACACTTGTTTAAACTAAATTAATTCACAGGAGCAACGGATGAAATAAAAGGACCCAGAACATGTACTTAATCCAAAATATTGAAGTCTGAGAGTCTTTCTCAGTGAATAAAGGAATGCCTAATATTCTCATGCTGAAGAGTTTCTGGCTAATTCTAGAGAACTGACACACTAGAATATGCTGAAGATGCCTGGAATACTGCTATTCCATTAGCTCTATTGTTATAAAATTGCACTTTACAAATCTGGCTGTCCACACATTGAATAAATTGCTAGGTTTTGGAGATGACTTTCCATTTGTCTTTCTGGTGTTTTGTAATGCTGTGCTAATGCAATATACTGCTTTTTCTATCCAGCTCTGCGTTTCAAGGTTTATTTGATCAGCTTCTGGGTGAAATGCCTTGTGTAGCACCACGTGCGTTTCCTGAGTAAAGTGCTTGCATTTATACTTGCTTATTTCTTATCCACTTCCTTTTTGTATGGCTTTGGCATACTTCAGAGAAAAGACAGTTTATAGTGTATTTGATTACACAGTTAGACATAACAGTTTAGCACAATATGCTGTAATCAGGACTACTCAGAAAAGCAATTTAGTCCTGATCTTGTCAAATTAAGTGTGTATTGAATATATAACTCACCCTCTCCAAAAAGAGCTATTTTGAGGCAGTAGCGAGAAAAAGAAAACTATTATTTGTTGTCATAATTTTCTTTTAAGGACTAGATTGGTAGAATCAGTTGAGCTGTCATGGGACTAATCTTTCAATAATCTATTTGTGTGTGTGTGTGTGTGTGTGTGTGTGTGTGTGTGTGTGTAGAGCTGGTGGGTAGTGTGGGTAATGATATCAGAGCAAGATGAAATAAGCTTGGAATGAAAACAAGTAGAAGAAAAAGAGATGTTATATAAATAGATGTTTATGTGTGGAGTAGGAAGAAACATGAAAGGAATAGAGAAGAAAGAAGGGCAGGAGAGTCATCGAGAGGAATATAATCTTCTTTTTTACCTCCAAGATGCTGCCGTGTGATTGATAGCCATCCCCAAATTTGATCTCACAATATCCCTGCTCTTCAAACTGACTTACCTCCTCTGAGCTCCCTCCTGATTGAACTGACAATACCTGTTCTTTAAAGTCTGTCTTCCAATGAAATCATCTAGCTATGGTCACAGGTAGCTTTTGTTATTTGTTTGACAGGATTGCTAGATGGCTTTAACTAAATTCTGTAATTTATCTTCTCTTTTCTTCTACTACCTTTTCTGTATATATGACTTGTTAATAAAAATAAATGATAAAAAATGTTTACTTAGCAGTATATTACTGAAATTATGTCAGAAGTATCTTGGGGAAGAAGCAATTATGTACTCAACATTTTCCTATTCAAAGTAAATGAATTTTGGTGATTATCTACATTACCAAGGATGTGGGAAGCAGGGATTCTTATGTAATACTAAAAGACATGTAAAGTGTCTTAAAGTTTATTGAGGGCAATTTGTCAATATCTCCCCAAACTGAAAATATACCTGCCTCGTGATAAAATACCTGCATTAAATTTACTTACAAATATACTCATAAACATTTTCTGAATATATGGATGATACTCATTAATCATGTTATTATACTAAAAAATAATAACTGTTACAATGAAATCATCTATCAGTTGTGTATCAGTTAAGTAAATCATGGGACATCCTCTTCCTCCTGCAGAATAAATGAAGCAAATCTGTAAAAACCGTTAGGAAAAATGTCCAAGGTAACATTATTCAGTTAAAAAAAATCACTCAGTGGAAAAGCTTGCCCATTTTAATGTAATTCTGTAGCACCTTCTTAGGGATTCCTGATAATACCCAAACCTGAATTTTAATATATATTTCAACTTTTGGTTGTATCTTTCCAGAAGGAAATAAAATTTAATATGTTGTTTAATATATGTTTTATCTTCATAAATAAGTAAACAAGAGAATGAATAAGCAGACAAAAATATTCTGTGAAGTAAATCAATATACCTGAGGAGGAAAACCCTGAGGTATGCATAATCTGCAAATTGTTCAACTCATCCCCAAACCATAGAAACAGTTGTAGGAACTAGGAAATGTAATTAGTCTTTATGAATAAGATACATGTCTTATTTCAATTTAACACATTTAATTTGCCTTAATCAGTGCTATAATCCTCTATATATTTAACCAGAGAACTTTCCTTTTAATTATGCATAATTAAATTTCCTTTTTATTATATATATTATATATGCCTATATATAGGTAATAAAGCCGATTTTATTTGGAAGGAATAGGCAAAAAGAATGGGATAACTCATGTGAGCCAAAAACATACACCCTAAATCTAAAGAATAAAATGACAATAGTATTTAGCATTTTTATCTTAAATTATTTATCAATAAAGGAGCTTCATTTTCCCTTCTATATACCTGGGACAGAATGTGTATTTTTTTTCAGCTCTTAGACTGCATCATTAAACACAGAATTCTATTCATAAAAAGAAAGTTCTTAATCACTGAAAATAATTCCTCAAGCCAGGCATGGTGGCACATGCTTGTATTCCCAGTACTTGGAAGACCGAGACAGGAGGATCACAGGTTCAAGGACAGCCTCAGCAAGTAGTGAGACACTCATCAACCAAATGAGACTCTGTTTCAAAATAAAAATAAAATAGGGCTGGGAGTGTAGCTCAGAGGTAGAATCCCCCTGAGTTCAATCTTCAGTACCAAAAAACAAAAATAATAATAATACTTCCTCAGCAATCAAAAGGTAAATATCCCTTAGAATGATCAGCTGGGACATTGTTTTTTAGAAATTCCTCTCTAATATATGTATGCAGGAAGTATACTTTGTTCAATTGTTAAAAATCACATTCCTTGTGTTGTTGAAAGAGTCTCTATTTTGGACACTGCTTCCCCTCATCAGAGGGGTCTCTTCCTAGCTTTGACCATGTGGAGTCACTTCAGTAGTGTTGATTTTAAATACCTTCCATGTTTGTCTTTTTCCTGAACTCAGCCGTTGCCCCATATCCGATGGAATGCAGGTTACTGCATAGCCTCGGGTAACCTCCCCATGATTTCTGTCCTTCCTTCTATACATATACCTGCACACTCTTTTCAGGGAGCAGAGCCAGGTAAATGGCAGTCTGCTTTCTTTGGCAAAGGTGTGTATTCTTCTTTCTGTGGAGACTCCCATGAATCCTCCCAGCTTCTACCTGGGAGAGAACTGAATTGCTGGCAAATAATAATATTCTATGAATTGCACTATTCTTCCTCACAGTCAGCCTCTCAGTGGTAAGTGCTTTTCTGAGAGTAAGTTGGACCATTTCAGAAGCTGCATAAACTATTTTAGGTGACAAGTGGACCATTTGGTGCACTGAAGTAGTAATTTGCTAGTGGCCTAAAAGGACTAATGAAGCTTTCAAAGGCATATGACAGACTTGAAAGGATTAGGTTCCAAAAAATTGTTTTAACGTAAATGAAAACATCTACTAAAACAGACATATGGTCTGTTCTTAGGAAGCAAATTAGTAAAACAAAAGAAATTGAAAGGGGCAAGAAGAATGTGAGGAAAAATGAAAATACAGACAAGAAATTTTCAAAAACAATCAGAAGTTTTACATATATATATATACATAAATTATATATACTACTATACATATGAAATCCACATACATTTATTTACATGTGAGAAAATGTGTGGCATAAATCATTTATATTTAATATAAGGTTTCAATTAAATTTATTTAACAAATTCTGGAAATCATCATACCACACTGTCATTTTTGATGCTGTACAGACAAGTTATAACTACATAACATAGAGCTCAATTATGGTATATGGAATTACATATGGAATAAGATATTTTTTCTACATAAGTTGATTCATTGAGTCAGTAGTCAAATTAATATTATTTGAAAGTTGTCAAAATGCACAAGAAGTGGTGTACTATATAGAAACAGTGTTTCTAGTGTATTAGAAGATTGTGTACTATTTAAGCTGAGAGAGTGAGATTTTTTTCTAGGTACACTAATATTTCACCCACAGCCAGGGTATTTGCTAATCTAGATCTGCTTTTTCATTCTTCAGTCTGTATATGTCTGAAAGTGGGAACTTCATGGATAAAATGTGCAGGGTCCTTTTCTTGTTTGGGAGGCACCA
Source organism: Glis glis (assembly GCA_004027185.1). Classification (NCBI taxonomy): domain Eukaryota; kingdom Metazoa; phylum Chordata; class Mammalia; order Rodentia; family Gliridae; genus Glis; species Glis glis. Next base: position 16,041 of record PVJS01040586.1, read on the forward strand.
GCAAGAAAACAGGAAGGGAAGAGAGTAAAGTCAAGTATTTAATTTTGCTCCGTTCATTCTGTTTGGTTGGTTCTTTGCACCATGCAGACCCTCTCCACACCGGGGTCGTCCAAGTTGCCCTCTCCACACAGTGTGCTTGCTCCCCAGAGCAGCCTCTTCCTGCACAGCCCCTCTCTGGGTTCTGGTGAATATGTGGCCCTTCTCCCTACCTCTTGGGAGCAGCATTCTTTCTTGTGATTTGTTTACACTTGTAAAAAAATAATTCTTTCATTAATCTCTCATTCAATAAATCCTAGATGAGTTCACCATTTATTTCCTGCTAGGACTCAGACTTATTCAAGTTGGGTGCCCATTAACCACAGTGATAGAATTTTCAGTGTAGGTAATTAATATCTTAAAGAGACAATTGTCAGGAAAACCAAGAATAACCAATGAAAGCATTAATAAACTTCAAATTAGATTCACTAAGCAGCACACTAAAAGGATTATTAATGATTTACCACAAAAGGTATTTAATAAGAAATAATAGATCTTATATTATGCTGCATTTACAATCCTGATATACAGAAACTTTTCTATAGTTCTTCTTTACTTTCTTCCTTCTACCTCTTCTCACCCAATACTTAAATTGTGCTTCTTCTCACCCAATACTTAAATTGTGCTTTAGTTCCTACAGAAAAATTAGGCTGACTTATTTGTCTGAATGGTTGGATGTTGGCTTTTTGTGAATTCTTCTTTTCACCATTCTATACCAACTAATCCAATCTGCCTCTAGTAGAAAGGTCAACTTCTCTTAGCAGTAGTCTCAGCTCCCTTCTTCCTCACAGATATCCGGAAGACGAGTTCTAAGACTTGTCTTTTTAACGCATGCTAGGCAAGCACTCTGCAACTGAGTTCCACACCTGATCCTAAGACCTGGCCTTCATCCATCCTTTCTCAGTCCCTTTCTTGTCCCCAACCATCGTTACCACTATTCTCCTATAAAAATGAATAGAGATAATAAATTTACTGTTTTTTCACACAATTTATGAAGATTCCAACAAGTCATGTTGAATGAATCTAAAAATACTTATACATTTTGTGAGGATAACCTGCATTTTGGATGTGATATGCTTAAAAAACACTCTGAAAAAAAATGGAGTGAAAATAAATACATCATATTTATGAAATATTATGGATACTTCATTAAAGCTGGGTAAGAATAAAGGCTAATTTCTTTTAGTTAAAATTATTTTAAAATCAGTAGATATAATTTGATATGAATTAGAAAATGAGGTAGGCATATAAATATTAAAATGAAAAGTAAATATAAATATTTATCATCATATACACTATTCTGTTTGTCTTATCTCTTTATGTTCCTTTTTACTTTTTAATTGCCATCTTTTGTGTTAAATATGCATTTTTTTACATTTCATGTATATGTACAATGTTTGCACTATGATTCTGTATTATTTATTTAGGGACTAAGATATACATATTATACTTCACAGTCTATAGGAAGCTAATATTCAAACAGTTTGCAGAAAACTTGAGAACCTTGCAGCTAAAAGATTCGTTTACTCCCCATTTTCTTACTTTACGCTATGGTCATCATATGCATTACTTTTACCTACAAAATTATATTATTAGCTATTATTATACTTGTTATTTTGGATATTAAACAGTGATATGCATTTTAAAAATTGTTAAGAAAAGTCTATTTTATATTAATACATATGTTTACTATTTCCAGTGCTCATTTTTCTTTCTGAAGATTGGAGATTTCATCTGGTGTCATTTCCTTTCAGCCTAAACATTGCCCTTTGGTGTGTCTTGTAGTGCATCTATGAGGGCAGCACATTCTCTTGACTTTTACTTAATCTGAAAATACCTTTATTTTACCTTGATTTCTGAAGGACACGTTCACTGGATGTGGAATCGACACTGTTCCTGTTGACAGGACATAGGTCATGTGTGCTCTGGGTCCCTGAATATAATGTTGCTTTCTCTTCCTGCTTTCAAGGTTTTCTCTTTAGTTTTGGTTTTCATCAGTTTGACCATGATTTTTCTATATCCTATGTTCTTTGTATTTATATGCTTAGAGTTTGCTGATAATTTTTCATCTTTATTTATTTATTTATTTATTTTTTTTTTATTGGTGCATTGTAGTCTCACTTCACAATGAGTATCAGTTTGGTGTTAACATACATGCACACAGCTCTTGGTGTCCCTCCCCCCCCGCCTCCCCCCCGCCTCCCCCCCACATGTAGCACTGAGAATGATGTTGGTATAATCTCACATATACACATTGTTTATGACAGTAATTCCATGGATTCACTACTTTCTTA
>PVJS01040587.1:0-18370 GCA_004027185.1 Glis glis
CACACACACACACACACACACACACACACACACACACACACACAAGAAAAACAAACTTTACTAAGTAAAATTAAAACTGAGTTCCATTTGGTAGTCAGACTAGCTTACAAAGAAAATCCACAATGGTTATGAACGAGCACCAGCCTGCATCAGATCTTCACTGGAGAATTCACCTGGGGAGGATTTTATTTAGTGTTTATGATAGGGCTGGTTAGAGACCACAGGAATGGCTTGGCCGGTGGAGAACTGGCTGCCTTTCTCCGGTCTCAGGGGCACGGCCTCAAGAGAGGCCTTCGGACAGCTAGAAGTGCTGCTCACAGGGGACACTGGTCGTCAGGTCAGAGGCCCCCCGGGATGCCAAGTCGGCAGAGGGCGTGAGCTCCGCTGCCTGCACAGGTGCCTCCCCAGTCCCTGCTTGTAAACAGCGCCCCTACAGCCCCTGCCCTGGGCCTGTCTAGGAACCCCCGTCTCCAGAAACTTCCTAGAAGCAGAGGCTCCGCCCCTGCAGGGAGGGAGTGAATGGGGGCAGCGTGCCCTGCAGGGGACACCTCGCGCAGGTGGCCCTGGGTGGGGTAGCCTCCCCACTGATGCCATGGTGCTGGGACTTGACTGTGAGCAAGGCTGGCTGGGGGGGGGGGAGGGGGGCGCGTATACAGGGCAGGTGGGACTGCCCAGGGTGCTCACCTGTCCGAGAGAGTCCACCTGGCTGGGCGGGGCTGAGCTCCCGGCCCTGGGGCGGCGGAGCGTGCAGTGCTGCAGGATGGCCACCAGAGGGCGGCAGAGCCCTGCGCGGTCACGGGCTGAGGCTGAACAGGTGGGCCTGGCTATGTGCCCCGACCCACAGGGCCTTGACTGGCCCCAAGGCTGAGCCTGCTTTGCCTGCCCTGGCCAGCCTGATGCTCCTGACCAGAGCCTGAGCCCTCATTCTGGTAGTGGTGGGGGTGTCTGGGGACCCCCTCTTCCACTCCCCTGCCCCAACCCCTCGCGAGGAGGTCCTGGCCAGTGGACAGAGGACAGAAGAGGTGTGTATCTCTTAGGGTGGGTGCACAGCTTCCTGGTGATCTGTCCCGTGCTGTGGTGACCTGGCTCCTGGCTTCAGGCTCAGGGTGTCCTCATCCTGGGTCCCTGGGTGCCCTTGTGAGGCCGACCCCACCACCCAGGTAAGCCTTATTGCTTAAGCCCTGAGCTTCTGGGGTCTTCTGTTTCTAAAGCACATCCTCGCCTTGTTGGACTAACTGACCCTCTCCTCCCAGACTGAGCTTAGACTCGGTTCCACACCAAGCCTGGCGCTGGTCACGGATCGAGCCATGTCTGGTTGGACCACCTGATGGTCCATCAGGCTCTGCCTGACGCCCAGATGGTCTGACCCCATCCTAGCTGGTGTCTGGGTTTGTGAGAAGGCCAGGCTGGCTGTCCAGCTGTGTGTCCAGGAACAAGGGACGCGACTTGGTCTCTTGCTGTCAACACATTACAAACATAACTTTGTATTAAAGATATTTCAGAGCCAGGCGTGGTGGCTCATGCCTGTAATCCCAGTATGTGGAAAGCTTAGTCAGGAGGATTGGAGGTTCCAGTTCAGCCTCAGCAACTTAGTGAGATCCTCAGCAATTTAGTGAGACCCCATTTCAAAGTAAAAATAAAGCTGAGCATAGTGGCATATGCCTGTAATCCCAGTATTTGGGAGGCTGAGACAGGAGGATTGCAGGTTTGTGGTCAGTCTCTGCAACTTAGCGAGACACTGTCTCCAAATAAAAAATAAAAAGGGCTGGGGGTGTAGCTCAGGCTACAATGCCCCTGGGTTCAATCCTTTGTGTCTCCCCCAAAATACAGCTAGGGCTGTAGCTCAAAGGTAGAGCACACCTGGGTTTTATCCCCAGTACCACACCATTAAAAAAAAAAAAAAGAAAGAAACAAAGGAGGGGTGGGAGAGAAAAGTTAAAGACATTTATCCAACACAAAGTGGTTCTTAACAGGCACACTTTAAACAACTTCTTGGCTAGTCCTATATTAGGTTAATTACATGGGGCACGTGAACCCAGTTTTTGCTGAGGTTGTCTTCGAACCTGCGATCCTCCTGTCTCAGCCTCCCAAGTACTGGGATTACAGGCATGTGCTACCATGCCTGGCATGAACCCAGTTTTTGAAAAACCAACCTGACTCGTGAAAAACTTCAGAACTGGTCAGAATTGTCACAATCATTAAGTCCACGTCTCATTCTTGTGTGATGTCTCTTAGATGATTAGCAATATTCTTTCTACCAAAAAAAAATTTTTTTTTTTTTTTTGTGTGTGGTACTGGGGATTGTACCCATTGTACCCAGGAGCTTTCAACCTCTGAGCTATACCCTGAGCCCTATTTTATTTTGAAATAGGGTCTCACTAAGTTGCTGAGGGTCTTGCTAAGTTGCTGAGGCTGACCTCGAATCTGTGATCCTCCTGTCTCAGTTTCCCAAGTACTGGGATTACAGGTGTGTGCCTCCACGCCCAGCTTCTACTAAAATTCTGTGCGAATGCATCATATAAAAAAGAATATATGTAAAGCGATGTGTACACACAGTTCAAGGCAGACTTGTACTTACAGCCCGGCTTAAGAAACAGAGGTTAGAGCTCCCAGTCCTGCTAGGAGCATAAGCGAATGCACCGCAGCGTCCCATCGGTGAGGAGGAGCTGCTCAGGGAAGGCTTGTGGGTGGAGGAGGGCCTCACGCCGGCCCCCTGGTGCGCCTCTCACAGGCGCCCTTGCTCGGAGGACCTCGGTGGGCGCAGCCTGGGATTCTGGGTCCAGCTCTGCCGGGTGAGGGGACGCGGCGGGGCTGTCTGGGCTGTGGCACGCGTCGTTTCGCTGGATGTCTTCAGGTCTCCCCTCCAGACCCCTCTTCACCCTTCTTCCTGCCTCGCCTGCGTTAACGGGCTGCGTTAGTGGGTGGGCCGATCGGGAGGCCCCGCTGGAACACAGTGAGAGGGGAGACGGGGGTCAGGGTCCTGTGCTGGGCTGGCCGTGCGCTTGCAGGAACCCGGGGCACCCCTGCGGTTGGACCCACACGCCTTCCCTTCCTTCTAGGACCCTCGTGCTGTCTGGTGCAGGGCTGCGGCGCTCTGCTGTTGCACCCAGGTGTCCTGCACAAGCGGGCGTGCTTCTGGACCTCTCTCATGGTGGGAAATTTCGGCTTGAGTGCGGCTCCCCTTCCCTTGCCCCACACCGGGGCGGTACGGCTGTGGAGACTCTGTGGCTCCTCCATCTCGGAGGCCGGTGCGGAGCCCTGGCCCGGGGCGTGGCAGCCAGCGCAGAGCTCCTCCCCTTCTCCCCGGAGACTCGCCAGGACCCATGTCACCAGGCAGCGGACCGGATCCCTCTGGGAACCAGCACACAGGCCAAGGTGGCCAGGACCCGGCAAGTGCGCGGCTCCAAGAAACAGTACACTTGATAACATGTGTGCACAGTACCAGAGCGCCTGGGCTGAGGCCGAAACAGCGGCGCCCATGTCCCTGAGGACTGGAGGAGAGACCTCAGCGAGAGGGGACAAGAGCAAGGGAGCGCACAGAGCTGAGTGGAAATAGCAGGCATGGAAAAATACTAAGAAAAACATGGTACTAACATAGAGACAGCTGTGGCCACACCTGTAATCCCAGCTACCTGGGGCGAGGGGAGGCAGGGGGGCTGAGGCAGGAGGATCGCAAGTTCAGCGAGACCTTGTCTCAAAAATAAAAAATGCAAAGTGTTGGGATGTAGCTCAGAGGCAGAGTGGCCCTGGGTTCCATCCCCAGTACCCCCTACCCCCCAAAATTAATGAAATGGGGAGGAGCTGGGTAGTTTCTTCCCAAAGCAGAGAGAAGGAGGGTGAGGTGCCAGGTCTCCAGGGACAGAAGTGGGCAGAGCGCAGATGTGAAGAAAAGAATGAGATGCGTTCTCACAAATTAAAGGTGGCGTCATCAAATTCCAGAAGAAGATAAGAGGAAGAGCCACACACCTGGTCGCAGTATAGTAAACTTGAAGAATTCTAGGGGAAAAGAGGGGCCCGAAAGAATTCCAGTGAAGGAGGTGTCTCTGAGGAAGCCCTGGCTCCCGGCACAGTATATTGTTACGGTGTCCAAGAAAAGGAACTTTGGTGGCACACGCCTGTAATCCCAGTACTTGGGAGGTTGATACAGTCGATACAGGAGGATCAGAAATTCAAGGCCAGCCTGGGCAACTTAGCCCCTGTCTCAAAATAAATAAAAAGGACTGGGAGTATAGCTTGGAGGTAGAATGCCCCAGGGTTCCATCCCCAGTATCAAAAAAGGGGGGGCCTGGGTACAGCTCAGTAGTAGAGCACCCCTGGGTTTTAGCCCCAGCACCACACACACACACACACACACACACACACACACACACATGAAACAAAGAAAGAAAAAAGGGACTTTGTATTACAATCTTACGCCAGAAGCATTTGTACTCAAAGATGGGGGTACAGTAAAGAATTTTAGTCAGACGAGGCTGTAGTTACTTCCAAACAAGAACAACTTAATAATTGAAACATATAATAATAAAAAAAAAGACACAGAGAAGCTGGGCATGGTGGTCCACGCCTGTAATTCTAGTACTTGGGAGGCTGAGACAGGAGGATGGCAAGTTGGAGGCCAGCCTCAGCAACTTAGTGAGACCTTGTTTCCAAATAAAAAAAAGGGCTGGGGGTGTAGCCTCAGAGGTAGAATGCCCTTGGGTTCAATCCCCAGTTAAAAAAAAAGACACACAGAGGTTGAAAAATAAAGAGATATGAAAATATACACCAGAGTCGGGCGTGGTGGCGCACGCTTGTAATCCCAGTACTTGGGAGGCTGAGACCAGAGGATCTGGGTTTGCAGCCAGCCTCAGCTACTTAGTGAGGCCCTCCGCAACTTAGTGAGACCCTGTTTCAAAATAAAGAATAAAAAATAGGGCTGGGGGATAGCTCAGAAGTAGAATGCCCATGGGTTCCATGCCCAATACCACAAAAAAAAAAGAAAAAGAAAATATGCCCTGGGATAATAGGAGTGGAAGGAGGCTCCCGCGATGGTTCTCCGAGGGAAGCTAGAGCAGGAGCGGGGCCTGGCAATGAGGCTGCCACCTGGGAACTGTCCTTAGTGCTCACTGTTGTTGGTCAGAATTAATGACAAGGCCCAGGGGTCAGGCAGGGGTCATTCTCTGCACATCTGGAAGCAGAGGACCAGGGATGCTGGTGACTATGAGTTTCTGTTGCTACCACATGTACACACACACACACACACACACACCACAGACACACAGTGCAACCACACACATTCACACATGCACACGAGCTACATCCATGCACACACCACACACATGCACACAGACCACAGTGCACCGATGCAGGCACCACAAACCAGCAGGACAAGATTGTCATGAATGGTGCTGGGAAGCGACTCCCTCTGGAGGAAAATGAAGACGGGGCCTCACCTGCTGTGCACCCAGAGGCCCCTGGCTGGATTAGAGATCTCAGGGTGAGGTGCGCAACTGAGAGTTCATCAAAGAAAACCCAGGAGGGTCACTGACTGCGGGGCCGGGAGAAATCTGAAAATAAAACTGAGTAGCACGATCCACAAGGCAGGAATGGTTAAGAGGTTGCGTGAAGAGGACATCCCTGCCTGGCGCTCCGGCCTCAGGGTTAGTTGAGTTTCTGCTGGACAGCCGCCAGGGGCCTGGTGGCCCTCTCCCACACTGCTGCGCGGGAGTCAGTGCTGCAGAGCTGCTGTGCTGCGTCCGTTCACTCTCCTCCCCCAGCTTTTCTGGTCCTTTCGTGTGTGTCTCTTGCAAACCTCCCACCTTCCTGTAGAAGACGCAGTCCACTCCCATTCACCCTCATCACTTATATTGATGCTTCTTTCTTCCACCTGGTTTTATGTTACTGTCTTGTTTTTTCTTTTCTTTTTTGCGGTACTGGGGACTGAACCCAGGGGCATTTTACCTACAAGCTACACCCCCAGCCCTAATTTTTATTCTTTACTTTTTTGAAACAGGGTCTCATTAAGTTGCAGAGGGCCTCACTAAGTAGCTGAGGCTGGCTGCGAAGCTGCGATCCTCCTGTCTCAGCCTCCCAAGTACTGGGATGACAAGTGTGTGCCACCACGCCTGGCTCTGTCTCGTTTTTTTCTAAGCATATTTTGAATCTTTTCCTTATTTCCTTAGGAGATATTTTCTTCATTTAATTTCCCTTTTTTAATTTAGAAGTTATACACTGTTTTTTTCTTTTCTTTTTGTGGTGACTCTAGAAGTCATACCATAATTTTTTGGGGTTATTTCCAGGTCTTTCAAAATGTTCAAATTTAAAAAATTTAATGAACTTATTTAGAAGAGTTTTAGATTTACAGAAAAATCAGGAAGACAGTATACAGAATTCCCAAATGCCACACATTTAGTTTTCTTTGCTATTAACATCTGTGTGTGTGTGTGTGTGTGTGTGTGTGTGTGTGTGTGTGTTACTGGGGATTGAACCCAGGGTGCTCTACCACTGAGCTGCACCCTCAGTCCTTTTTATTTTATTTGGAGTCAGGGGCTCACTATGTTTCCCAGGCTGGCCCTGAACTTGCAATCCTCCTGTCTCAGGCTCCAGTGCGCCAGGATTACAGGCGTGTGCTAAGGCTTCATATTCGTCACAGTTAATGAGCCAGTACTGCTACGTCACTGCTCACCCAGGTCCCCGCTTTATACAGATTTTTCTTTCTGTCCCAGGTCCCCACCCAGGCCCCCACGTGACGCCTAGCTGTCCCATCTCCCCAGGCTCCCCGTGGCCGGGCCGTTTGCTTGGACTTGCCTTCTCCTGATGATGGTGACAGTTCTTTTTTTTTTTTTTTGTGGTACCAGGGATTGAACCCAGGGGTGTTCTACCTCCGCGCTACACCCCCAGCCCTATTTTTTTATGCTTTATTTTGAAACCGGGTCTCACGAAGTTGCGGAGGGCCTCACTAGGTAGAGAGAGAGAGAGAGAGAGAGAGAGAGAGATATTGCGCGCGCGCATGCGTGCTGAGGTTGGCCGCGAACCCGGATCCTCCGGTCTCCGCCTCCCAAAGTACTGGGATTACAAGCGTGCGCCACCACGCACGGCTATGGCGACACTTCTGAGGTGACCTGGCTGCGTGTTTTGCCACTGGCCCTCAGTTGGCTTTGTCTGACGCTTCCTCTGGCCACGTGGGCATGCTGCATGTGAGCACATTGGTGAAACCCAGAGTGCTTGGTGCTGGGCATGGCCACCTGGCTGAGGCCACGTCGCCAGGCATCTGCACTGTGAGGTCCCCACACAGCCCACAGGACAGGAGTGGGGTCGACGGCCCCCTTGAGAGCAGAGCGTCTGCATAATTTGTTCAGGATTCTACTGCGTGGGAGACTGGTCTCTTCTCCCTCATTCATGTATTTGCTCAATCCTTATGTCAGTACCGATGCGATTCTTTGGGTCATCACCCAACACCACTTTGTTGCTGGGTTCACCCCAGCTCTAGCTGGCTGGGCGGGTGCTGTGGCTGTGGGTGGGGCCCTGGGTCGGGAACTCTCCCAGCAGGCGAGTCTGGAGCTGCCCTTCCCTTCTCTCCAAGGAACTCACTGTCTTTAGTGAGTCAGCCCTTCAAGGGTCATGGCGCCCTGGACCTCCTTTCTATCTCTATTGGAACCAGGGGCATTCTACCACTGAGCCACACCCCTAGCACTTTATATTTTTTATTTTGAAACAGGGTCTCACTAAATTGCTGAGGGTCTTGCTAAGTTGCTGAGGCTGGCCTGGAACCTGAAATCCTCCTGTTTCAGCCTCCCAAGTACTGGGATTATAGGTCTGCATCTCCATACCAGGCTCTTTCCATCTCTCTCTCTCTCTCTCTCTCTCTCTCTCTCTTTCTTTTTTTTTGGTACTAGGCATTGAACCCAGGGGCAGTCTACCTCCAAGATGCACTCCCTACCCTTTTTAAGTTTTTGTTTTAAAACAGGGTCTTTCTAGGTTACTGAGAGTCTTGCTAAGTTGCTGAGGCTGTCCTTGAACCCATGACTCTCCTTGTGAGTCTCAGACTCCCAAGTATTGGGATTATAGGAGTGTGTCACCATACCAGGGTGGCGCGCTCTCTCTCTGTCTGTCTCTCTCTCTGTACTAGGAATTGAACCCAGGGGCATTCTTCCTCCAAGCTACATCCCCAGCCCTATTTTTTGATATTTATTTATTTATTTATTTTTTTTTTGCGGTACCGGGGATTGAATGCAGGGGCATTCTACCTCCGCGCTACACCCCCGGCCCTATTTTTTATGCTTTATTTTTGAAACCGGGTCTCACGAAGTTGCGGAGGGCCTGACTAGGTAGAGAGAGAGAGAGAGAGAGAGAGAGAGGAGAGAGGAGAAAGAGAGAGATAGATTGTGTGCGCGCGCACATGCATGCGCACTGAGGTTGGCCGCGAACCCGGATCCTCCAGTCTCCGCCTCCCAGAGTAGTACTGGGATTACAAACATGCACCACCATGCCCGGCTTGATCTTTATTTTGAAACAGGGTCTCACTAAGTTCTTGTGGGCCTCACTAAGTAGCTGAGGCTGGCCATGAACTCGGGGATTACAGGCGTGTGCCACCAGCCCTATTTTTATTTTGAGACAGGGTCTCGCTAAGTTGCTGAGGCTGGCCTTGAACTTGCGCAATCCTCATGTCTCAGCCTCCCGATGTTACAGGCATGCACCACCGTGCCAGGCTCTTTCCATCTCTGAAAGGGCCTCCCAGAGGCTCCCAGCCACTGTGCACCAGGTGACACTAGGTCAGCTTCCTTCTGGGCTCCCGTCTCCGAGTTCTCCCAGAACTGGTCCCCTGGCTTCCAGATACACCTTTAGGAAAGATGCACGCTCAGGGTGCAGGAGCGAAGTTTGAGGGTCCTATGCATTGAAGTGTCCCCACCTGTCGGGCTCAAAGTCGGTGCTGGGGGTGTGGCCTGTAGGTGGATGTTGTGTCCTCGGGTCTCTGAGACATCTCTGGCTCTCCAGGCTCTCCGACCAGAGAGAACATGCAGTGACGCGAGAAGGCCACAGGGTGGCGCCCGAGCTCTGCGCGTGGCCACTAGGCATCCAGCAGGTGCACCTGCGCCCAAAGAGGCACAGGTGGATCTAGCGGCGTGACTCACATAACAAAGTCCTGACGGGCCCCAAGGCTGAGACTGACCATGCCCCCTCTGTGCCGGATCCTGATTGGCAGGGGTCCCCATCAGGCCCCGAAGATCCCAACACCCGCGAGAAAGTGCAGGAGGCACTGGGGTTGCAGGTAGGGAGCTGCAAAAGCTGGCCCCGGACCCCGCTCTGGAGTCCTGTTCACATCTGCAGGGCTCTCCCCTTTGCCATAAACCCCTTCCTCTGGTGTGGCCAAGTGTCCTCCTAAGACCGGAGTCTCGCCAGCCCGGAGCCTGGCTCTGGCCCTGGGGGCGCTGCCTCTCCTAACTGTGGACAGGGACGTGCATGCAGCCCAGGTATCACTACGAGGAGGCACTGGGCCGGGTGTCCTCCCCAAAGTGCAAGAGTAGCCGCCTCGACCTGACCACGGAGGTCAGGGCACCGCCCCCACTCGCCCTGAGGAGTCGGAGCGTCCCCCTGAGGACTCAGGGCACCCCACCAGTCCTGACTAGACCTGGCGACCCCCCCCAACCGCCCCAAGGAGTCAGGGCGCCCGCCAGGCGCCCCAGCAAGAGTCTCCAGTGGGCAGCGGGTGCGATGCTGCCGGCGGCCGCGCGGGGGCAGCAGAACCTCGCTAGTCTCGCGTCCCCTGGTCCGGCTCCGCGCTGCAGGGGCCGGTTGAAAGGCGCGGTCTGGCCAGAGTGGAGTCTGTGCGGAGCCCAGCCTGGTTCTGCTCTGAACCAGCCACAGAATCAGTGCCCATATGGCCAGACTCAACTTTGAATAGCCCAGATTTGCCCCAACCTTGGGCTCAGACCCATCAGAGACCCTGCTCCCAGGCTGGCCTGGAACCCAGTTGCCCTTTGCCCTGGGCCATGGGTGGAGCTGGGTCTGCCTGGGGAAGGGGGAGGGGAGGGGGGAGTGGTGCCAGGGTCAGCTCTGGGAAGCCTTTTCCCTGGGTTTCTGAGCAGTAGTGATGACAGTGGCCTTTAGGACTGAACTGCTGCTCTACCTGTCCTCATGCAGCTCTGTGCCCATGGACAGGAGGGTCTTTCCAGCGTCCACGGGAGTCTGGGGACATAGCCTGGTCCTTCAGGACTACACAAGGAACAGCCACAGGCTAGTGCTTGAAAGAACGCCCTCATCACATCTCAGGCAGTCTCGGATGGCAAACGTGGCTCATGGACTCTGGCTGGCCAGGCTAGTGGCTGGGTCCCTCTACAGCCTGGACATGTCCGTCCAGGGGCCTCTCTCCCCTCGGGGTCTCTTGAGCCAGGAGTCCCACATGGGGCTCAGGCCTCCCCCGTACTCTGGATGATCAGGCCCGGCAGGCGAGTTGCAAAAGCAGTCACAGGCCAGCCCTGGGGGGAGGGAGGCTGGGCTCCACCCCCTGCTCCCCTGCCACCTTCAGTCCTCTATGAACTGCTCCTTCTTCTTGTCTTGTGGTGCAGAGAGGGAAACGTCAGCTCACATTGGCCAGGCGGACTGGCAGCCAGGTGTGTCCACTTTGAGAGCGCTGCTAATTTATAGTGTGAATGAAGGAGCTAGTTAACACTGGGCAGGGTGGACTCATTCAGGGCCATTGAAGGGCAGTGGTGAGGGAGACTGGGCCAACTCGAACACGGGGCAGGTGGGATTCATGGCCGGGGCAGGACAGAGGGTGGAAAGTTGCTTAGAGGTGATGTCAGGGGTCAGGGGATTGGTGGTGAAGGCAGGCCAGGGTGCAGACTGTATCTGGGTGGTGGAGGATAAGGAGCCCAGTACAATATGGAGGGTGAGTGGATGTGGGGTCTTTGCCACACTGACTTAGTCAGGCTCTTGCTATAACTGGATTTCATAAGGATGTGCCCAGATGGGGCTGCAGCGAGCTCAGAAACCTGACTACTGTTTGGCCAAGCAGAGGGTCTTTATCAATAGTAAGATTGTAAAACCATCGCAAATACTCCAAATCCCTTCACCCTGTTTCCACCAGTTAACATCTGACTCTACATACATACAGATGTATGAACAGTTGCACTAGGGCCTCGTGGACATGAGTGGGGACACATGTATGTAAGTGTGCATGCATATACACATGTGCGCACTTGCATGCACACATGCTGTGCCTGTTTTTAGGTCTCCTACCTGAGAGCCTACCTAGCTGGGTGTGGCCAACTCTCTGGACCTGGGCCTGGGAGAGCATGAAATGACACATCATGGCCACTAGGGGGCGCCCGAGCTCTGTGTGTGGCCACCAGGCACCGGCCAGGTGCGCCAGGGCTGGAGGCTGCACAGGTGGACCTGCCAGCGTGACTCACACAACAAAGTCCTGATGGGCCCCAAGGCTGAGCCTGACTGTGCTGACGGCCGCGCGGGGGCAGCAGAGCCTTGCTAGTCTCACGCCAGCCTGGTGCTGCTCCGTGCTGCAGGAGCGGGGCTGGGAGGGGCGGTGTGGCCAGCGTGGGCCCTGCGCAGAGCCGGGCCTTGCCATGCTCCACAGGGTAACAGCCAGTCCCGATTGTTCCCGGGCTGAGCCCCTAGAGGGCAGCTGACAGCAGGCACAGCCTGGCCGGGGCCCCGCCATTGGGTTGAGCCGGCAGTGCCTCTCAGAAGTGTCCACCAAGGTCAGCACTTGGGAATTTTGGGGATGCCAAGCCTTGGACACTGAAAAGAGAGCTTGGAGGCAGGACAGGGGACCCCTCAAGCACAGGCCTGGCCTGGGAACCTCTGCGGGGCCTCAGGCGGGAGGGAAGCCTGGGCTGTGGGCTGTGGGGCGTCTGGTGGCCAGGAGGGCCAGCCCCTCGTGTGGCAGTGAGGCATGTGTCAGGGTGCCGGGTCTGTGGAAGCCCCCAGGGACCCAGTTCTCCATGGCGATGGCACCCCACTCGGCCCCCTGCCTGGCCTGGGTCTAGCCGCGCCCCTGTGGTTCACCGACAGCCCCCAGGCCAGCCCCCAGTGTTCTGTCCAGCCTTCCCCTGCCCACGTTATCGCCAAGTCGGGGTGGCTGCAGGCCTCGCAGCCGCCTGGGTCTCATGCTGACAGCCTCAGCACAGGCCGACTGAGGAACAACGGCAGCGTGTCTGCTTCCCGAGCACCTCGCAGCAGCACCCTGCCCTCCCCGGCTCCGAGTCCCTGGCCTGGCGCTGCCGTCGCTGTGCGGGATGCGGTCCTGTGCAGCCACAATCACATGAAAGAGCCATGCCCTGGCCACAGCGGGTGCTGTTTCCCTCAGCCGGCTGACATGCCCTGCCGCCTCCTGGGAAAGAAAGCCACTGAAGCGCTGCGCTCAGACCCTCACTCCCCTTCCCTGGAGGCCACTGGCAAGAAAGACAGGGCCAAGGGCCTGCCAGGGCCCTCCAGGTGGGCGTGCAGCCCCGGGACTCCAGGCTTTCTTCTGCTCCTGGTCCCGTGGATTGGAGTGGGGGCCGGAGAGCGTGCGGGGCTGCCCAGGGCAGGGCAGTTGGAGGCCCTGCCCGACCACAGGCTCCTCTTCAGTGAGCCCAGCATGAGGTCTTCCGCTTGCCATCCTGGGCGCTGATGGCCTTGAGTATGCACCTGCTGTGGGCTGCCAGGCCGCAGGGGGGAGCCCGTGGCGAGGCGTGGAGGTGGCGGAGGTGGGGGGATGGGGGATAGTCCCTGCTGACCCTGCAGCCTCAGGGGCCCAACACACAGCAGAGGACAGGAGTTGGGGGACCTCCCTGCCCCACCCGTGACCTGTCCACTGACCCTGTGCCCCCAGCCCCCATTCTGCCCCCCAAGCCCCACACACTCTCCTCACCTTCCCCCCACACCCCCACACTACTCGCCTTGCCCACCCCTCCCCATCTTCCCACCTGCCCTCTGTCCCTGTCCCCCTGGAGGGAGCCCGGGCCCAGGCACTCGGCCCTCCCCACCTCGCTGCCTGTGAGGTTGAGTGCACCCCGCGCCCCTCCAGGCCCCCATCTCCCCTATCACCCCAATCTGCTTCCTCACGGGGTGCCTTTGCAACACTCTGCATGGTTTTAACATTGTACAGAAATGGTGTTAGAAGTTCGGGTTTTTAACACAGAGAAAAATACAAAACATTTGTCCCAAACAGTGTTCGGGTCCTGTCGGTTGGGCGGTGAACCGCCTGCAGGTTGTCCCTCGGCCCTTCTGGTGCCCGTGTCTCCTGTGCGGCAGGGGGGACTGGAAGGAGGCTGGTGTGGCCATCCTGCCGTCTCTCTGGACCAGGCTGGTGGAAGGGGGTTAGGGTTAGTGCCTACTCCAAGATGCAGCTCAGGTCCCCCGAGTGTCCGCAGCTCTGCCTGCTCGGCCCCTTCCTCTCAAGGCGCCCAGCCTTCCTGCGTTGCTTCTCTTGGGGGCCTGTGCCCTGTGGCCCTGTGAGTGTGGGCACAAGGCTGGCGGGCTGGCCCAGCCCCTGCCTGCACAGGGCAGTGGGGGGCGATTCCCCTGTGGTCCCTTGCAGGAGCCCTATGTGATGTCCTGGGGCTGGCCGGGGGGCTGTTGCTATGGCAGCAGACCCTGGCCAGGTGGGGCGTCGGCCTGGCTGTGACCAGGAGCTGTTCTGAGCTCCCTGGGGCCCTCATAGGTCCACATGGCAGATCCTGGCCAGAGACTCCTCCACAGCCGCCATGGAGCCAGGGTGGCTGGTGGGAGGCAGGCCACACGGGCCCACCCCACGAACCACCCCCAGGGTGGCCAGTGGGAGCCTGCAGGGAAGTCCACTGTGAGGACAGCCTGGGCACAGGGCGAAGGCGGGGCCTCCAGGGTCCTGCCATCCAGTGTGTGTGCATGAGTGTGTGCGTGTGAGTGGGTGTGTGCTCCCTGGTCGTGGTCACCCACTCCCCTCTGGGTGCAGGACTGTGGTGTGCATGAGTGTGTGAGTGGGCGCATGCTCCCTGGTCACAGTCAGCCACTGCCCCCTGGTGCAGGACAGCGTGTGTGTGTGTGAGCGGGTGCGTGCTCCCTGGCCACGGTCAGCCACTGCCCCCTGGTGCAGGACAGTGTGTGTGTGTGAGTGGGCGTGTGCTCCCTGGTCGTGGTTACCCACTCCCCTCTGGGTGCAGGACTGTGGCGTGCATGAGTGTGTGAGCGGGCGCGTGCTCCCTGGCCACAGTCAGCCACTGCCCCCTGGTGCAGGACATTGTGCGTGTGTGAGCGGGCGTGTGCTCCCTGGCCATGGTCAGCCACTGCCCTTGGTGCAGGACAGTGTGTGTGTGTGAGCAGGTGTGTGCTCCCTGGCCACAGTCAGCCACTGCCCCCTGGTGCAGGACAGTGTGTGTGTGTGTGTGAGCGGGCGTGTGCTCCCTGGTTGTGGTTACCCAGTCCCCTCTGGGTGCAGGACTGTGGTGTGCATGAGTGTGTGAGTGGGTGCGTGCTCCCTGGCCACAGTCAGCCACTGCCCCCTGGTGCAGGACAGTGTGTGTGTGTGAGTGGGCGTGCGCTCCCTGGTTGTGGTTACCCAGTCCCCTCTGGGTGCAGGACTGTGGTTCGTGTGAGTGTGTGTGTGTGAGTAGGCACTTGCTCTGTGGCCATGGTTAGTCACTGCCCCCTGGTGCAGGACAGTGTGTGTGTGTGTGTGTGTGTGTGTGTGTGTACAGGTGCGTGCTCCCTGGCCATGGTCAGCCACTGCCCCGGGTGCAGGGCAGCCCGTGTGGCTGGACAGTGCGTGCGTGTGAGTCAGCTTGGGTGTAGGGCTTGCACAGTGCCACGTGTCGGGTGTGGCTGGTGCAGGTGTGCCCTCTCTGGATGTGCATCTCTGCAGAGCATGGTCCTGTGTTCCCAGAACAAAGCCCCAGCCCAGGGAGTTCTGAGGACAGGCCTGGGGCTGTGGCCCCCGCAGGGCTCTCTGGGGCTCTTCTGGGCCCTGGTGGCACGTGCAGTGCCACATGGTGTCCGTGATGTTGCATGTGTGTGTGTGTGTGTGGCTCTGGTGTGACCATCCCCCAGGCCTGTGAGCTGGTGTGAGCCTGAGTGTGTGGTATGTGTGGCACTGGCTGGCTGTGGCTGAGCGTGTGTCTCAGAGAGTGTGTATGCATCTGTTTGCAATGTGAACCCGAGAGGCTGCGTGTTGCTCTGTTTGAGTCTGTGAGATTTGTGGGCACATCTGCATCAACACTAGTGTCTGCCCGTGTGCCTGTGTGTGTATCTGTGCCTGTGCATCTCTGTTATGTATGTCTGGGTATAGAAGTGTGTCTGTGCTAGTGGATCTCTGAATATGTGTGGTGTGTGTGTGTGTGTGAATGCCTGAGTATGTTTGCATTTCTGTGTGTGTCTGTATCCAGGTGTGTCTCCAATGTGTGTATCTCACTGTGTGTTTCCATGCCTGTGAGTGTGTGTGCATCTGCGTGTCTACTAGTGCACAAGTATGTCTGTGTGTCTGTGCATCTGTGTGTCTGTGAGTGTGTCTCTCTGTGTCTATGTGTGTCTGTGTTTCTGTATTTCTGTGTATGTGTCTTTGTGTCTCACTGTTTCTGTGTCTTTGCGTGTCTGTGTGTCTGTGTGTCTGTGTGTCTCTGCTTGTCTGTGTGTCTGTGTGTCTGTGTCTCTGTGTGTCTGTGTCTCTGTGTGTCTATGGACTCTCTGTGTGTCTGTATCTCTGTGTCTCTGTGTGTCTGTGTGTCTATGGGCTCTCTGTGTCTCTGTGTCTCTCTGTGTCTGTGTCTCTGAGTGTCTGTGTCTCTGTGTGTCTATGGGCTCTCTGTGTCTCTGCATGTCTGCGTCTCTGTGTGTCTGTGTGTCTATGGGCTCTCTGTGTCTCTGTGTCTCTGTGTGTCTGTGTCTCTGTGTGTCTATGGGCTCTCTGTGTCTCTGTGTGTCTGTGTGTTTTGAGTGTCTGTGTTTCTCTGTCTTTTTTTTTGGTACTGGGGATTGAATCCTGGGGTGTTCTTTCTCTGAACTATACCCCCAGCCCTTTTTATATTTTATTCTGAGACAGGGTCTCAGTAAGTAGCTGAGGCTGGCCGTGAACCTGAGATCCTCCTGTCTTAGCCTCCCAAGTACTGGGATTACAGGCGCACACCAACACACCCGGCTTTGAGTCTATCTGTGTCTGTGTGTTTGTATGTCTGTGTCTGTGTATGTCTCTGTGTGTCTGTGCTTCTGTCTCTGTGTCTGTGTGTTTCTGTGTCTGTGTCCATGTATGTCTCTGTGTTTCTGTGTCTGTGTTTCTGTGTGTCTGTGTCTGTGCCTGTCTCTCTGTGTCTGTGTCTATGACTTCGTGTCTCTGTGTGTCTGTGTCTCTGTTTCTCTCTGTGTCTCTGTGTGTCTGTGTCTGTGTCTGTGTCTGTGTGTGTCTCTGTCTCTGCATGTTTCTCTGTGTGTGTGTGTCTATGTCTCTGTGTTTCGGTGTGTTTCTATGTCTGTGTCTGTGTGTGTCTCTGTCTCTGCATGTTTCTGCATGTGTGTCTATGTCTCTGTGTTTCTATGTCTGTGTCTCTGTTTCTATGTCTCTGCATGTTTCTGTGTGTGTGTGTGTGTGTGTGTGTGTGTGTGTCTGTATATGTGTCTGTGTATCTGTGTGTTTCTGTGTGTGTCTGTCTCTGGTCTCTGTGTCTGTGTGTGTCTATGTCTCTGTGTGTCTGAGTTTCTGTCTCTGTGTTTGTGTGTCTGTGTTTCTCTGTCTCTGCATGTCTCTGAATCCGTGTCTATATGTCTCTGCTTGTGTGTGTGTCTCTCTGTGTCTGTGTATCTCTGTGTGTGTTTGTCTGTGTCTCTCTGTCTCTCTGTGTGTCTGTGTGTCTGCATGAGCCTGTCTGTGGGAGACTGTATGTACAGGAGGGATTGCTCTGACTCCTGCAACCCAGGCCACACTCTGGGGTCCTCCAGGGACCCCTTCCCCTTACACATAAGAGTGCTCCCCAAGATCCAGCTCAGTGGGATGTGTGTGTGGCTCCTGGGTCCCAGACATGGGGGTCCACAGATGTGCCCTCACCTTGCCACCACGCCTGTGTCGGGCTTGGCTGGTAGAGCAAAGGGCCAGAGAGAGCCCCAGTGTGTAGGGTTGGGGCCGATGGGGCCTCTGGGACCCTCAGGGACATGGAGCTGGAGTCCAGCAGGTCTGCGCCAGGGGCGGCTGTGTGGGGAGGCCTGGAGGGTCCCCTTCGAGGGCTGTACCCTGAAGAGCTCTGGGTAGGCAGGGACAAAGCTTTGGTGGCAGGATGGACCTCGCGAAGCTGTTTGGGAAGGAGCCGAGGAGTGGGTGGGCTGTGGGCCTGGGGCTCTGACCCAGTGACCCAGGAGGCCACTTCCCAGGGTGCCCGTCCCTCAGGGCTCCCTCCTGCTCGGCAGTCAGCCTGACTCATGTGCCCACCAGGTGGTCCTCGGGGAATGTCCTTGGGAACTGGTCATCTGGGCCCTGCACAGCACAGACCTGGCCCCCTGGGCGGTGGTCGGGCCAGGGCCAGCCTCCCCACCCCCACCCTTCCTCAATGCAAATGCCCGTGGTTCTGGCTCCCCAAGTTTCAGTCTCAGGGGTGAGCGGGGCTTTCCACTCCGGCCCCCCACCTGCTCTGTGGTTCCTGTTCTCAGCATTTTTAGAAATATTTGCAAGTGGTGTGTGCACTGTGTGAAGGCTGGGGTGGGGGCTGCAGCCCCGCCCTGCTGCCTTGTTTCTCAGACTGAGCAGGGGTGGGGGTGGGGGGTGGGGCAGCGAGGCTGGGCCCTGGTATGGCCCCTGCCTGGGCAGCCTGTGCAGCTCGGCCTTGTCCTCAGAGGGGAAGCCCTGGAAGCCCCCATTCCTGACCTGAGCACGGCTCCAGCCCTGCCTCCCGCCCCACGCCAGGGCCAGCCCGGATTCTGACATGGAGCATCAGAACCAGGCCTCGCACTCCAGCGCCCCGGGCAGACCCCAGTCCTCCAAGGACCCCTTGACACACAAACACACACAGGCGTGCGCCCATATGCACTGCACATACACCAACACACTTGTGCGCACACACTCATGGTGACCCAGCACTGGCTAGCCAGGGTCTCTTCGTGTGGCTGACCCAGAATGACCCTCACCCCCACTGTGCAGGTGACCATCCTGTGCTCTGCAGCTGCGCACTGTCCAGCTGTGCCTGACCCTCGACCTCGACATACTGGCCAGACAGGTAGAGGCTGCCGTTCCCCAAGCCTCCCCCGACTCCATGTGTCCCCACCTGGCCCGGCAATGCCTTGTGCGTGTGGGCATGAACTCGTGTGTGGGGTGCCCGTGTGTGTGTGGGCATGAGCTCGTGTGTGGGGTGCCTGTGTGTGTGTGTGGGCATGAGCTCGTGTAGGGGGTGCCCGTGTGGGGTGTCTGTGTGCATGTGGGCATGAACTTGTGTGTGGGGTG
>PVJS01040588.1:0-18374 GCA_004027185.1 Glis glis
CTTTGGCTATTCTGGGTTTTTTGTTGTTCCAAATGAATTTAAGAACAGATTTTTCTATGTCAGTGAAGAATGACTTTGGTAGTTTAATGGGTATTGCATTGAATCTGTAGAGCACTTTTGGGAGAATGGCCATTTTGATGATATTTATTCTGCCTACCCAAGAGCATGGGAGATCTTTCCATCTTCCAAGATCTTCTTCTCGATTACTTCTAAGACACTGTCTAAGCCCTTTAGCATGACAAGCAAGGGCCTCCAAGACCTGACACCTTCCAAATTCTGCAATCAAACCCTCCTATTCTAAGAGTGAATTGTTTCTTTCCAACACACAACATGGTGTTTTACTCCTTCTGCCTTTTCTTGCGCTGTTCCCGTGGCCTTGGATGTGCTTCCTATCCTTCTATGTCTGGAGAACTTCTGGATGTCTTTCATGATCAACTTGGGTACCACTGTCTCCAGGAAATCTGACCGCTTAAGTTAGATTAAGTGTATCTCCTCTGTATACTCCTAATGTAGAACATACCACCCCTTAGTGTTATCTGTTGATAGGTCTAGCTCCTCTACAAGACTAAGCAGACTGAGCGGTTTGAGGGATATCTTCATATTCCCTAGCATATTCCCTATTGAAGTTTTCAAATAAACTTATTATTATATTGTTGTTGTTATTATCATTATTATGATGATGATAATGATGGTGATGATACTGAGAATTGAACCCAGGGCCATTCTACCTCCAAGCTACACCCCCCAGCCCTTTTTATTTTGAAACAGGGTCTTGCTTAGTTGCTGAGGCTGGCCTCGAATCTGTGATCTTCCTGTCTCAGCCTCCTTCCCAAGTACTGGGATTATAGGTGTGTACCACCACAGCAGGCTTCAAATAAAGTAACTTAAAGATGAGGCTCTAAGAATACAGGAAGTGTTACATTGTAGACCAAAGTCTGATGTTTCTTCCCACTTATAACTCTATGTACAAAACAATAACCTCAGGGTGGTAGAGCGGTTTGTTCTTCCTGAGGTAGGAAGAGGGAGAATGAGCTATCCACCAACATTCCTCTTGGGGCCAAGGCTCACACCACTCTGTGGCCTGAATGTGGGGAGCACTGCTCTGTGCAAGAAAAGGGGAAATTTTCTTGCTGATTTCAGAAGGCTTGGGGTGGGGAAGCACTTAAGAATGACATAGGAAAAAGAGCAAACAGAAGTCATAAACTGGCACTTCTGTGAGTCCCCTAGAGTTACAGTTTGGGTATAAAATGACTCTAGGGAAGTTCATGTGTTAGGCTATGCAGCCAGGTTCGGAGCTGGGGGATGACTGGGGGAGGTGGGTCACTGGGGATATGGTTTGGGGGATTGTGTCTGTCCCTGGCCCCCACCTCTTGGTCTCTCTGGTCACAACCACAATAAAGCTGACTAAAATACCTCGTAACTGTTCAAATCTTACTAAGATCATAAAACACTTGGTGTGGCTCACAGGGAGTGAGGGTGTGTGTGTGTGTGTGTGTGTGTGTGTGTGTGTGTGTGTACATACAGGTGGGGTAAAATCTGGCAAAGGGCCTGAGTTTTTGCCCAGTGACAAGAGACAGAAGACAGCATGCAAGGATGCAGGATCAGACACAGAGGGGACCATACACAAGTCATGGATCTGCAGTGTTTGGTTTATTTGAAATAATGTAGGCCACATGGTTCAAGGCAATGCATAGAACTTGGAGTCAGAATGAGGTATATTTCAATCCTGGGTCCAACCTTCATCAGTTGGGTAACCTTGGGCTAGTCATTTTACTTCTCTCAGTCTAAACCTTATATATATATGTATATGTATATATGTATATGTATATATATATATATGGAATAGATAAATAATACTACCTCTGGATTGCTGTGGAAACTCATCAGGTGCTCAGTGCATCAAGACTGTTGTAGCTCAGTGGTAGAGTAGCCCTGGGTTCCATTCCCAATACGGCAATTATTGTCATGCTGTGTTTTAGGAAGATATATCTGACAATGGTGCCAGAGGTGGACAGAAGCCAGGAGAAACTAGAGATAAATTGACCAGAGGCTATTTGAACATCTCTTCAGGCAAGAGGGGTGAAAAATCCAAATTCAGGAAACATGAATTATCTATGTTTTGGACATAGAAAGAAGAAAAAATTTTGAAAGGCAGGGCTTAGTATCTTGGATAAGCATATCCAAGAGAAAGGAGAGTTTGAGAGGGAGCCAGAGCTCTTTGCATTATAGTAAATAAAAAATAGCTAGTGGTCATGTGTAGTGGTACATGCCTGTAATCCCAGTACTTGGGAGGCTGAAACAGGAGGATCAGTACTTGAGAGGCTGAGACAGGAGGATCACACTTTTGAGCACTCAGCAACTTAGTGAGAGTCTATTTCAAAATAAAAAATAAAATAGTACTGGAGGTGTATCTTGAGGTAGAATGCCCCTGGGTTCAATCCCCAGTAACACACACACACACACACACACACACACACACACACACAAAATGGATGGTGATACTATGCTTCTAGTCATACTAGTCTCCTTTGTGTTCCAAGAACATTTCACCCAGTGCCCACTCTCTGAAGTATGTACTCTCTATACCACATGGGACTCCAGGCCTTGACTCGAGTGCCTTGTCATCAAAGTCTCCCCTCATCAATCAAGTCCAGGCTTGGCTCTTCTTTCTCCATCCAGCTGCTATACTTCAAGTCACTGAAAGCTTCAGTACTTAATTATATTTTATTCCTGGGGCTCTAGGTCTGACTTGCCAACTACATTTATTGTTCTCTGAAGGTGAGAATCAAGTCTCACTCTGTGTGTGTGTGTGTGTGTGTGTGTGTGTGTGTGTGTGTGGCACTGGGGATTGAACTCATGGGCATTCTACCTCTGAGCTACATCCCCAGCCCTATTTTATTCTTTTATTTTGAAACAGGGTCTCACTAAGTTGCAGAGGGCCTCACTAAATTGCTGAGGCTGGTCACGAACCTGCAATCCTCCTGTCTCAGCCTCCCAAGTACTGGGATTACAAGCATGCGCCACCTCGCCCAGCTTCTCAGTCATTTTTCTATCATTGTCTCTGCCAGGTGGTCTGTACCTACTCTCAGCATCCATAGCTAATCTCAATATTGGCAGCTTCCTTTGTTCTGGACCTCATGCAATAGGTGGAAGTAAGCCTACAAATTGCCATTTGTGAGAGCCTCAGAAGAAAAAGTAAGTTTAAGGAAGGTAAGAGAAGAACCAGGACACCAAACAAAGAACAACATTACAATCTAGTTCTGAAATTATTTTGTACTCACCACCAAATTCATCATCATCAAGGTCACCACTATCATTTATTAACACATGCTAGGTATGTAGACCATCTCAGTTAATCCTCACAATGACCCCAAGAGGTGACTACTCTCACTATACCTGTCTCACAGCTGAAGAAACTGAGACTTAAAGAGGCTAAGTGACTTCTGAATACTAACAGCTAGTAAGTGATGGAAGACAGAAACTCTAATATTATCACATGGATGGTTGAGTTGTGCTAATAACTAGATTAAAATGACTGGACTAGGGAAGAGAAATCACTACAAGATAGATCTGAGGGTGGTAGAAAGAACACTGGGCTAGGAGTCGAGAGACTGGAGTTCTGATCCCAAGTGAGGTAGGATCTCTGGACCTTAGTTTTCTTCATCTGGAAAATGAAGGGATGACATTCATCTCTAAGATGTATTCTAGTCCCAAATTCTGTGCTAGAAACATCATCTATTTCCAGATGTGGTAAGAGACCTGATGGCATAATATAGATGCCTACATTCTCAGGATTGATTGGAATTAGTAGAGGCAGAAAAGGAGCAGGTGAGTCATGCACACAGGATAACTAGCAGATTCTGCTGGCTGTGGTGGGCTGGAGCATCAGCCCCATCACAGCAGGAAATGGATACAGTTAGTCAAGAAAGGGCCAGGGGAGTAACAGCCTTGGAGACAATGTGGAGACGTCCATCAATTAGTACCTGGGGCAAATTCTTTATCCAACAAGTTTTCTTAGTTTGTTCAGATGAAAATAACTAGATGAATTAATTTTTCATCCACCCATTTTTTTAAAAACTGGGTATATTAAGAACATAGCTATCTCATAGGAACTTTTGAAAAGGATAAAGTATAAAACAAGAAGTTGTTCTGGCATGACATCCTAAAAACCATCTGAGCCAAGTAAAATGTTTTGGGATATAAGAGATATATTTCCTCAGTGCTTGCTTATAAGTATGTAAGGGAGAAGGGAGGGAGAGATCAGAATGTGGTGTATGCATAAGTGTAAGAGGAAATTGTTGCGGTCTGTGTGTTGTACGGTTAGCCTTGTTTAAGTGATGGCTGGTATATTTTCTTAATTTATTCCCAGAATATAAAATGACCTAGCCTTGCTTTCCAAATGTACCACAAGTCCCTTAAACTTTGTTTCACCTTTTTGAAATCTCAGTATTCAGGAAAAGGATCTTTATCTAAGAGGAATATGCAAAATGAAACCCAGCAAAATTTTTTGGAAGACAGCTCCACTTCTCTAAGAAAAGGATAGGGCTGTTTTCATTTATAATAATCAATAACATTATTAGTTTTGATGATAAACTAGATAGGATAATTCTTACCAGAAAAGAACATTTTTCCTCGGAAAGTACGTCATGGAAATATTTCTTTATTTTCTATTTTCCTCTTTCTGAAATGCATTTGTGTGTGTGTGTGTGTGTGTGTGTGTGTGTGTGTGTGTGTGTGTGTGTTACTGGGTATTGAACCCAGGGGCATTCTACCTCTGAGCTACACCCCAGCCCTATTTTATTTTTATTTTGAAACAGGGTCTCACTAGGTTGATGAGTCTCCCTACTTGCTGAGGCTGTCCTTGAGCCTGCCATCCTCCTGCCTCAGTCTCCCAAGTACTGGGATTACAGGTGTGTGCCACCACATCCAGCTGCAATTATCTATCTTTACATGTCCAGAAGTCAATTACTTCTCATCATTGCCATTGCAACTACCCTGTTCCATACGTCTACTGTTTCTCTTGCCTATATTACTACAATGGACTTCCAACTGGTTTACCCAATTTAGCCCTTGTCTCCTTTTCAATTTATTCACTCAATATAGCAGCCTGAGAGATTCTCAAACAGTTCATAACACTTCTACCCAACTCTCTAATGGTTTTCCATCTCACCAGAGTATAAGCCAAACTATTTGAGAGGATTTATTTGGCCATCTATAGATTCTCAAAATGGGTAATACTTCCCTGGGGGAATGCTGGACTGACCTAGGGGGGTGATAGTAGCCTGGGGTGCAATTGGGGGAGGAGGCATTGAATAAAAATAAAGGGGCAGTGGAAATTTCCAAGGAGGCACTGAGTAATTATTTTTTCTGAAAAGGGGGGGGCAGACCTCTGGAAGGCCCTACTTGATCTGGCCCATGCCTGTCTCTTTAATCTCTTCAGTCTCATCTCCTGCTGTTTTCCCCATTGTAGCTTTCCTCTGTGTCACACAGGTCTTCAATTCCTAGAATCCTGTGGTCACACCTCTGCTTCATGGCATTGCGCTTCCTTCTTCCTAGGACCCGCTTCCTGAAGATATCTGCAGAGCATGCTTGTTATCTCTTTCTGGTGTTACTCAACCTTTAGCCACTAAATGAGACTGTTCTGATGACCCTGTGTTAAAATTGCAATCCTCCCCACATGCATCCTATCAAAATCCTTCCCAGCATTATTTGTATACTTCAGATTTATGTATAGGACTTGATAAATGAATGAATAACATTTTGTAGTTAAACATGATGGCATGTGGTCTAAATGAGAATAATTGAGACTTATTTGTAGGTAAACAACTTTATCAAATGTGTGTAGAGCTGGGCATGGTGGCACAAACCTATAATTCCAGTACTTGAGAGACTGAGACAGAGGATTGCAGGTTCAAGGACAGCCAGAAAACGATATCCTTTTATTTATTGTTTGTCTCCCTGACTTGTGTGTGAGCTCCATATTGTGGGGAAATTGTTGTCTATTCCGTTCACTACAGAATCTCCAGCACCTAGAACAGTGCCTGACATCTTATAGGGATTCAGTAAATAACTGTGGTATGAAAGCATGAGTTTATTCAGTAGCCTTTATTGTGTGTTATTAAGCATGAAGCACAGATTTTAGTCTCATTCTGTTCCTTAATAGCTGTTTATTTTAAAGAAACATTTAATTGTTGTGAGCCATTCTTTACCATTTGCGTAACAATGATGCATAGTACATTATTTCAGTTTGTCAGTTCAAACTAAATATGGCCTATTTACATGTCCTATATATAGGAAAAAATATATTGAACAAGTACTACTGAAAGGCACCCCGTTTTAGAAAGGACCTCTCGCTCTAGCCACGGGACCCAGCGCCGACCCAGGAACTCTCAGGACACCGACATGCTGCAAAACGCACGAGGTTTATTGACCCAGTGCACTGGGGCCGAGCTCGTATCTCACGCAGGAGTAGAGCTCGACCCTCAGCAAGGGGAGAGGAGGGTATTTAAAGATACAGCTGCAGAAGAAAAGGGGGGGGTAGGGCAAAGCGAGGTACGTGGAGGAATTTTTACAAGCTTATTTTTACCATTCTGTTAAACATCAGTAAATAACCAATTCCTACAACAACTGTTGTTTATTGTGATCCTATCTCTTATCTACTACTGGTTTAGCTAGTTCCTGGAGCAGCCTGCCCCTGGGGCAGAGGTCAGGGGCGAGGCTGTGTTTTTCATTGCTGTAGCTTTTTTAGTAGAGCTGGCTTAATGAAGGTCTAGGGGTCTTAATAGTTCAGAAATTTGACCTTTCACTACATACAAAGAAATAGGCCTGACCTGTTAGAAGTGTAGATGGATAAAAAAAATGTAAAGGAGGCACAATGACTGGTATTAAAAAAAAATTACTTCTAAAAGGAAGGTCAAAAGAGGGTCAAAAGATGGGTGTGGTTGTGCTAGCCTATAATCCCAAGTGACTCAGGAAGGTGAGGCAGGAAGATCATAATTCCAGGTCAGTTTGAGCAACTTAGCAAGACCCCATCTCAAATTTAAAAAAAAAAGGCTGGAGGTGTAGCTCAGTGGTAGAGTACCCCTGGTTCCATCCTCAACATGGCAAAGAGAGAAGAAGAGAGAACAGAGGCTGAGGTGTCGTTTAGTGGTAGAGTGTGTCCCTTGCGTGCACAAGGCCCTGGGTTCAATCCAAGAAAAGAAAAAGACAGAGAAGTACAAATAAAATATCAGGGGAGTTCGAAAAGCATTAAATTTTATTGGGCAGTCTCAGGAAAGACATTGTGGTTTATTTAGTTATTTGATGTGAGTCTCGAAGAGTGCTTAGGATTTTAAAACTGAATGTGTTCTGGATGAACAATATAAAAGAAAAAATATACGGAGAGCAGTGAAGATGAGAATGTCTGGTTCAGAAGAGATGGGGCTAATAGAAGAGAAAGGGAGGTCACACTGTATTTTAAGAAAGTATACACACACTAGGCATGGTGGCACATGCCTGTAATCCCGGTACTTGGGAGACTGAGACAGGAGGATCACAGGTTTGAGGACAGTCTTAGCAACAATAGTTATACTTACATGGCAGGCACAGCTCTGAACATCTCCTACAAATACTACTGGATAATAATTTATAATCCCAAGAACTGGCCACATTCACAAAATGATTGATGCAAAAAGCCAGATTCTTTCCATGCTCCAGGATGACTTGATTAGAATGTGGATAAAAGTAAAGAGAACAAAATTCCTCATCTATATAGTGAAACTGGGGAGTGCTCCAAGAATTAAAATTACTTTATTCATTTGTCTGCTCAAGAGTTGCACTAGGGAAACAGGGTAGAGGCTGTATCTGATCAGGCAAAACACCGCCATTGTAGTCTGCATGTGTCAAGCATCACAGATCTTCAGCCACTACACACCAGAACCATCGGCTGGCTCCATTCTGCAGATCATGCATACCTTCTGATTGGTCAATGCCAGATCTATATTTGTTGATTTTTTTTCAGAGCTGGGGGTTGAACCCAGGGCTTTGAACATGCTGGGCAAGTACTCTACCACTTAAACACATCTCCAGCCCAGATAACAATTTTAAATAGCACTATACTGCCAAATACTACAGTAGTTTTCACATGCTCTAAAAACACTCCAATATCACCTGCACATTTTCTTCATAGCATCTATTATGATTTCACCTTTTCATATAATTAGATTGTCCCTCTGCCACTTTAAACTGTAAGCTGTATGAAAGCTGGAGCACAACTGTTTTGCTCAACGTTACACCTTAGTATCAAGTCACAGTAGGAGTTCAATAGATATTACTAGAATGACTTCATAAATGGTCCCAGAATCAAACAAATCCAAAATCTAATTCTTTCTCTACCTCTGTTTAGCTGTGCAACCTTGGGCATGTTTTATAGCTTCTCTCTAGTTTCCTCACATGTAAATGGACATAATAATAAATATTACCTAATAAGGTTACCATAAGATAAAATAATACAGCATCATCATCTAATTTTGATTTCTTATTATATATCCAGTTCCTCTCAGCTGTGGACAGTCTCCTTGTGGAATGTGATCTATACACACTTACGCTTGAGCCAGTCTGGAGATTCCATATCTGAATGTGCCATTGAGTCAATTATGACTCACACTTTGGCTTCATAAATCACCACTCCCGGAGAAAGAAGGGAGTGGGGGACCAACTATATTTCTTTTACATATGTGTTCTGATTTTGCTTAAGGTGTTTGTCTGAGGTCTTTAAAACCATGGTGACAGACTCTACTATATATAATAAACAGATATGATAATTATAGGAACAAATTTCAGTTTCTTCGTGTACTGCTTCTGCATAGAGAAGTCTTTGCTACATCTTCTGACTAAAATTCTTTTTGTTCATTTATTCAAAATCTATTTACCAGATGGATGTTCTTTACTAAAAATAATCTAGTAAGCAGTGATTTGATGAATAAGACATGGCCCCTTCCTTTCAGGGATTTAGGTATAAAGGAAGATAGACAAGAAAACTTAGTGGTGATAGTACAGTTATAGCTGGGCTTGGTGGCACACACCTGTAATCCCAGTACTTGGGAGGCTGAGACAGGATGATCGCAGATTCAAGGCCAGACTCAGCAACTTAGCAAAACCCTCACCAACTTAGCAAGACACTGTTTCAAACTAAAAAATAAAATATGGCTGGAGGTCTAGCTCAGAAATTAAGCACCCCTGGGTTCAATCGCCTATACCTCCCCTCCAAATAGTACAACTATAACTTTAAAAGTTTTCAGTTTTTTTACCTTCCTGTTCAGATTGTAAGCACTCATATAAATTATTCTTAAATTTTTATTTGGATTCACTCATACCTTAACAATTTATTGAATATCTACCACGCACTGAAAGAACTAAAGGGATTCAGAAGGGAATCTACTCTTGATCTGAGGTAGCTTCTGCACTGAGCATCTCTCTTTCGTGTGTGTGTGTGTGTGTGTGTGTGTGTGTGTGTGTGTTTGAAATCCAGTCCAGATTTTCCTTCTCAACTCCAGATTGTTTTATTCAACTACCTTCTGCACATCTACATGTAGAGTTCTAGGGAATCATTGACTTTGCAAGTCCTAAATTAAATTCAGTTTTGTTCTCTCTAAGCATGTCCCTAACTGGCCCATCACCTACCCAGTTACCAAACTTGAAACCTGGAATGGGGCTTAGATTTCGCCCTCTCGTTAATTCCCCACAGGTAATCATTCCAAGTATTGGTAATTTTATCATCTGCCCATTTCCTTTCTCTGTTCTTTACTCACTCTCCCCCTGCTACTGCCTTAATTCCTGCCCTCATCAACTCAACTCTAACCTAGGCAACTCAAGAGTCTGTCTGGCTATACTTCCCGGCTCCCATCGATCTTCCTCTAACCTACTCTCATTGCTACTGAAGTGTTGGCTCCAATGCAAGAATTATCTTGAATCCCCATCCCCCAAGATTCTCCAACCCCATAGGATAAAGTCTTTCACAATCTGCCACTAATCCTTGCCCAACTCTTCTTGCCACCAATTCTGCTCTTGCACACTAAATGTTAACCAAATTTGAATACAGTTTTATGAACACACTATGACATTTTATCCTTCTGCATCTTTGCAAGTTGTCTTCCCTCTCTCTGCCTGGAATATTTTTTCCTTCTTGTTCTATTTAAGCCTCATCATTTTCTATGACCCTATTCAGGTGCCCTGCTCTTCTGTGAGGTCTTCTCTGATTTACCTGA
This sequence comes from Glis glis, assembly GCA_004027185.1. Taxonomy (NCBI): domain Eukaryota; kingdom Metazoa; phylum Chordata; class Mammalia; order Rodentia; family Gliridae; genus Glis; species Glis glis. The sequence goes on from PVJS01040588.1 coordinate 10,245, forward strand.
ACTATAGGCAATGGCCCTCTCTTTTGTCCCACTGATGAAATTAATATGTGCCTCTTCCTGACTTTTCCTACTATATTGCCAATTTTTACATCACTATCTCTTATAGTAAATGCCTTGAAACTGTGTCTTTTATGTAACTCTTAAATCCATCAACTTCTCTCTATAACCCTCACCACCGCCCTTGACCAAGCCATCATCGATTCCCTCCACAACTATTGCAATAGACTCCTGACTTATTTCTCTGCTTCCACTATTTTTATCTTAAAACCCTTTCTTCTTTCTGCAATTCGAGTACTTTTCAATGCAAACTGATCATGTTACACATATACCCTTCACTTCTTAACATAAGTTAGAGAGTAGCACCCTCATTTTTCTTAGGACAGAACCCAGGATCTTTAGCATGCTAAGACTTCCTAGGCCTTGTCTTGTACATATGATCATGCTCTCTCCCTCTCTGATCTTGCTAAATCAATTACTTTCAGCTCCTGGTATTTACTACTAACCACCCAGAGGATTTAGATTTCAAATGAAGGAAATAGAGTCAGTAAAGATATTTGGTCAGGTGGGTACCATGGTGCAATTATACCAGAAAAGAGAACCAGACTAGATATATTGACTGATCAGATGAGTCCTATGTGACCAAGCAGAAAATTAGTGTAATAATCAGTGTGTGGCTTGTGTAATAATAGTGGACACAAAAGTGGCAGGATGGGATATGAGACGTTTCTAAGGAAAAATCTTCAGGATTAGGTGTCAGGCTGGTTATGCAGAATGAATGGGAAGGAATTAGCTATAGGAGGATAGTTCCCCTGCTGAGAAAAACTGGAGGAAGATCTTGGTTTGGGGTTAAGATAATGAGTTCTGCTTTAGACTTGTTAAATCAAGCTGAGGGAGAGCTTACTGAAGGAAATGTCCTATAAAGGCACGGACTGTATAGAAATACAGATTTGAGAGTAGCCAGATAGCTCAGAGAGAAGGGAAAAGGGTCGAGTGGATCAGCTCCCTTGGGAAGACTGTAAAGACAAGAGGTCAGAAGATAAAAACTGAGCCTGAGGATGTGTGCACAGCAATGAATCAATGAGAATAAAAGAAGCTATGGGGGAAATAGAGGAACTATAGATAGAAGTAGACAGAGTGTGGAATAGCATGATATCTTGGAAATTGAAGTAAAGAAGATTTTAAGAAGGAGCAGGTGGTAATACAAGGTCATGGAAAGCAAAGGCCAAAGAAAGGATTTTTTAATTCACTAAAAAAAAAAAAAAAAGCCAGGTGTAGTGGCCCATACCTGTAATCCCAGTACTTGGGAGGCTGAGACAAGAGGATCACAGGTTTGATGCTAGCCTCAGCAACTTAGTGAGACCCTCAGCAACTTAGTTAGAACCTGTTTCAAAATAGAAAATAAAATGGGGCTGGGAGTGTAGCTCAGAGGTAGAATGCCTCTGGGTTCAATTATCTGTACCACAAAGAGAGAGAGTGAGAGAGAAAGAGAGAGAGAGAGAGAGAGAGAGAGAGAGAGAGAAAGAAAGAAAGAAAAGATGACATTTGAGAGTCTCTTTAGACAAGTAGGAATAAAAAGCAGAGATGATAATACTAAGGAATGAAAACAACCAAACAAAAAATGGGTTTCTAATCAGTTTGACTTCTATATTTTGAAGAGTCTAAAAGGCAGGGCCCTATTCACTTACCAGACATCCTGAAACACATCTTTAAGTTTAAGAATAGGCTGCCGTGTTTTGTATGCTGACATCGAAGACCACATAAAACATTTCTCTTAAAACCTCCAAGGTTGGGAAGGTTATGAAAAGTCCCAATATGAACTGTTTGCAGAAGCTTTCCCCACCTTCCATTTTTGCTTAGAAGAATATTTGCAGCAAGCTGTTTTTCTAAGTGATGTCTGAATTCTGTCATTGCAACATGCAAAAGGGCAGCTGGCTGCTTTCTTCCTGTTTATGTTTTGCTCGGAAGTAAATCAGACCATCAGGCCTGAAATAGCCCAACTCTCCAGCTGTCTTCAGAAGCTTCTTGGCACTAGGATACACCTCAACTCCTATCCATTCATCCTAAACCTCTTTAGACTAGTGATTACTCAGCAATACCTATCTTCTAGCTTTCATTCAGGGAAATGAACTGTAATCAAAATCTCTGAAAAATAAATCATCTTTTCATTCACCATTTAGTGAATTGTATGTGTTCCAAACACTATGCTGGTTCCTGAGAAGATGAATGGGTTTCTGCTCTCAAAGAGTTCATACTTTTGGTGGCAACATGCTTCCCCCACCCTCATGGGAAAAGGTGTGTAATCCCGGAAGAGCAGATGTGAAGATGTGCAGAGTCCCCGCTTCCATTTACCACAGGGGAGTGGGAGGACTCACAAATCTCCTAGGTCTGAAGGGAAGTATTACTCAGCTTTATTCTTCCCCCCAAATCACTTTGTCCAGAGAATCATTAGTGGGATGTGGACCAGCTGGAGGCCAAGGACTCTGAAAAGACAATTCCCTCCCCTGAATGGAGGCATGGATTATGCTTCATTTTTTCACTTGCAGTACACATCAATGATCATTTTCTCTTGCTGTTGAGAAACCAAATATGACTTGCTCTCTATAAGCTAATATGATGATTATTAAAGGGAATGAAGTGATGTGAATGTCTGTATCTAAAAGAGCAAATGTATTTCTGCTTTTAAATAAAAGAATCTGGCTCTCAGTCTTTCAGTTATAGCAGTGACTTTTTTAAATTGTAATTTTGCATCATATTGTAATTTACATCATATTGGGGTACAGAGTGTTAGAAAAATACACGCACACAACACTTATTGCCCTCCCCACCAGGTCCCCCCTCCCTCACCCTCATCCCACAAGTCTTTGATATTGGAATTGGCATTTTTAAATGTTCATGGCATTAGTTCCACTCTGTGTTCTTTATGACTTTACCTCCCCCCTTCCCTAATCAGCCTCAGTCATTCCCCTGGAGTCTCTGCTCATCTATCTGATATTTCTCTTATTTCCGAATATTTCTCTAGCTTCCACATATAAGAGAGAACATAAATCTACTCTTTCTTTGGGACTAAGTGTACTCATTTAGTATAATATTCTTGTGTTCCATCCATTTTCCTGCAAATTATGTAATTTTTTTCTTCTTTATGGCTGAGTAAAATTCCATTGTATGTATAAACCAAAGTTTTGTGATCCATCTGTTGATGGATATCTAGGCTGATTCCAGAGTTATCATAAATTGTGCTGCTATGATCATGGCTATGCAGGTCTGATTATAATATTTTGATTTCATTTACATTGGGAAGATGCCCAGGAGCGCTATTTCTGGGTCGCATGGTAGTTCCATTCCTAATCTGAGAAATCTCCACACTGATTTCCAAAGCGGCTGTACTAGTTTGCAGTCCAACCAACAGTATAATAGGGTTTCTATTTCCCCACATCCTCCTCAGCATTAATTATTATTATTTGTGTTCTTGATGATTGCCATCCTAACTGGAGTGAGATGGAATCTCAGTGTAGTTTTGATTTGCATTTCCCTGATTGCTAAAGACGATGAACATTTTTTCATATATTTGTTGGCCATTTGTAGTTCTTCTTTTGAAAAGTGTCTATCTAGTTTGGCTGTCCACTTTTTAATTGAGTTATTTGATTTTTTAGTGTTAAGCTTTTTAAGATCTTTATATATTCTAGATATTAGACCTTTGTCCGATGGGTAGGTGGTGAAGATCTTCTCCCATTCTGTAGGTTCTCTCTGTAGATTCTTGATGATTTCCTTTGCTGCACAGAAGCTTTTTAACTTAATGCTATCCCAATCATTGATTCTTGTTTTAATTTCCTTGGCTTTTGGGGTCTTATTGAGGAAGTTTCTACCTGAACCTATATGTTGGAGTGTTGGTCCTGTGTACTCTTCTAGCAGTTTCAACGTTTCTGGTCTAATTTCTAGGTCTTTGGACCATCTTGAAATGACTTTCGTGCAGGGTGAGAAGTTAGGGTTTAGTTCCATTTTTCTACATATGGATAGCCAGTTTTCCCAACAGCATTTGTTGACAAGGCTGTCCTATCTCCGGTGTGTGTCTTTGGCACCTTTATCAAAGATCAATTGGCTATAGATTTGAGGCTTTGTTTCTGAGTCTTTAGACTGTTTCATTTGTATATGTGCTTGTATTTGTGCCAATACCATGCTCTCTTTATTACTATAACTTTGTAGTACAGTTGAAGTCTGGTGTTGTGATAACTCTGGCATGGTTCTTATTGCTGAGAATTGCTTTGGCTATTCTGGGTATTTTGTTTTTCCATATGAGTTTTATAACTGATTTCTCTAAGTCTGTGAAAAATGACAATGGTATTTTGATAGGAATTATGTTGAATGTGTAGATAGCTTTTGGTAGAATGCCCAATTTGACTATATTTATTCTGCCTATCCAAGAGCATGGAAGGTCTTTCCATCTTCTAAAATCTTCTTCAATTTCTTTCATTAGTGATTTATAATTTTCATTATAGAGGTCTTTTACCTCCTTTATTAAATTTATTCCTAAGTATTTTATCTTTTTTGAAGTTATTGTGAATGGAATTGTTTTCTGTATTTCTTTTTCAGTGGATTTGGTTGGTGTAAAGGAATGCTAATGATTTTCACAGGTTGATTTTGTATCCTGCTACTTTGCTGAAACGATTACCTCTAGAAATCACCTTGATGAGTTTATTGGAATTTCTATGTAAAGGATCATGTCATCTGCAGACTTGTTTTTTCCTTACCTCAGAAGGAGATTTCCTTGTCTCAGAAGGAGAATTTTCAAACAAAGGAAATTGGACAATTCAATGAAACATATGTTCGAAGTTTTCTATAGCAAATCCAAAAAGTTGCCAGGAAATTAGTTCAAAGTCTGAATTTACTACACATTGCACTTTATCATATAATATGGGAGGGATGCTTAGAGAACAAACCCAGAGTGCTCTGCCATTGAACTGTACCCCAGCCCTATCATGAAATATTTAGTCATTTTGAGATGTCTATATAGTTTCTTTTGACTGTATCTCTTCTTCCATCAAATATGAATTGGGTCATTCATTATTTAATATACATAATGACCATCATGATGCCATAAAAATTCTAAAGGTATACTTTGATATTGGTAATGTTTTTAAGGTTAAATTTCATTTATCCATTATACTTTTTAACTTATTAAAATTTTGAAACCTCCTGCCTCTAATTTTTTCTGATTCCAATTAGTAGGCAGTGGTCAAAGGCAGGAAAAGAAATTATGCCCATCTCCTTGTTAGAAAAATGTTTTAAAATTCAATGTACATTAGGAATTCCCTAAAATCAAACATTTAGTTCACCTGGGGCTAATGTGCTATTACTTACATCCTGTTAGCTTGGAGAGATCCAAACTAATTATTCTCTAATGGCTTCATGTTTGTTGTTTGAGACATCAGGGATTGAATCAGGGGCGAATGATTCAAAAGTCAATCCAAGAACTTGACATTTACTTATAACTATAGTGAGATTCTGAGCTTCTTGAAATCAAGAAATATTTTAAGTGTTCTCTGAATAGTTTCCTCTTCTGAGTAACTGCAGGGAATGAGTACTTTTTTCTAAATGTTTTCAAGAACATTTAGAGCCCTAGCGTTGGAAAGCTAAGTGGAAGCGAGGGCAATGCTGTTTAAGAGAAATATAACATGATCCACAGTGAGATTTGTATTCATAATTTCAAGTTCTCTAGTAGTCACAGTTTTTAAAAGTGAAATTAACCTAATAACATTTTGTTTATATCATATATCCAAAATATAATTTAATATCATAAATAAAACTTATTAATGTAGCATTTTAAATGTTCGTACTGTCTTGTATTTTACAACATACCTCAATTGAGACTAGACATGTTTCAAGTGCTTGAGTCATATGTGGCTGTCATGTTGACCAGCACAGGTCTAGGGTCTAACGCCAGTGCACACAGATAAGAAAGCAGACATCCAAACAGGTGAAGTGATGAATGGGTTGATAAATGAAAAGAAACATTAGAAGAAAGAGCTGTGTAACCTGATGTCACAGGATTTCCTACTGGGAAAGTTGTGGTCACTTTTCCCATGTACTAAGCTCATTTTTCCCTTACCTTCAGTTACCTTAACCCCTGAATCTGAGGAATGATGACCAAGTCACTGTGTTCAAGTACAAGCAAGCGACCTGCTCCCAGGAACTGACTGTATTTGCCCTGTTCCACCTGCAGATCAGATAGGATCATTTTCATGATGATTGCCCTGACCATTCACCAAATGTGCCTTCTTTGATATATAAATTAATCAGTTTCAAAGCTAAATACAACTTCAAAATATACTTTAGGAGCTCCATAATGAGATCTATCCTGACACATTAAGACAGATTTCAGATGCTTTTATTCACTACCTTGCTCTTAGACAGTCAAAATGAGTGAAGTCAGTAATGAAAAAAGTAACTGAGAAGATTTCCAAAGATCAAAAGAGCAAGATCAAGGTGGAGGTGTGAGGTGGGCTCTTACAATGTAGAACTTGTTCTTCAAAGAAGTTGGAGCACCTGTCTAGGGCAGAAGAGGTATCTTAAATAAAATTTTAAAAGTGACATCATGAAAGCCAATTATTTCTGTGAGTCATATGCAAGCTGATTTTAGACCATCCATGCACTTGAGAGAAAAGAAAGCTGAGGCACGGATAAATAGAGTGGTTTTCTCAAGATCACTGCAGGCCAGTGGCAGCACCAAGACAGAGCACAGAGATAAATTCCCTCAGCTTTCTTTCTGCCTGAAAAAAGTTTCTTCTTCAACTATTAACATCACACCAAAAAAAAGCTCTCCACTCTCCCACACTGTCAATTCTAACTCCTAAATATATCAACTTAATTCATATTTCCAGAACTCCACTGCCAGAAGGTCAGGGCATTCTGACTGTCAGGAACCTCATCTCACTCCATGTGAAACACATAGAACTGCACACACAACTCCATTAAAAAAAAAACAAACACTTTTTTCATGTATGAAGGATCTTTTTATTTTTGTAATTTCCACTAGAAATTATTGAATTTATAATAATACTTTTTGGTTGGTAATGATTTCTTAGCAATAATTTTGCATTCTTTGCAACTCTTGCCGTGAGAAAACCTACTCCATTAATCCTTTATGAAAGAAATGAAATTTTCATCACCTTTCTACTCAATAGTTTTATTAACAGAATGTACATTTTGTAGTGATTTTAATGAAGCATATCAATTTTTATTTTGTACTTTTTCACATTTTAGAGAACCCAGTTTTCTTTCAATTCTCAAAATTCCCCATAGGTCTTAGAAAAGATTATAGATTCAGAGCATTATTCCCATGGTGTCAAATGGATTATGTCATTCTGTGGATCACAGCAAAAACTCTCTCCTGGTCTCTGCCTTACAGGACCTTCCAACTATATCCCAGCCTGATTAGAGTAATTTTGTCCCTCTTTTGTTTTAAACCCTTGAATGACATACTCACAAGTAACTACCTTAAGCACCTAGCTTCTGCTCTCTCTTCATCTTTACTTTTATATAAGTCTGTAAGAATGCCAGGTTTTATCTTGCCTCTTTATCTTTTTTTCAGATAATTTTAATTGGTCCATCATAATTATATAAATAGTGGGATTCATTATTCCATATTTGTACATACCATAATTTGGTCAGTTTCATTCCCTGGTACCTCTCCTTTCCCTCCCCTCCTCTCTTCCCATTTTTCCCCCACTACTCTACTTGTCTCCCTTCTATTTTCATGAGATTCCCCCTCCTCCATTTTCTCTCTAGCTTCCATACATGACAGAAAACATACAGCCCTTGACTTTCTGAGTCTGGCCTATTTTGCTTGACAAAATGTTCTCAAGTTTTGCCTTCTCATCCTTATTCATTTCCTGCTGCTTGGACTGTAATCCCTAGCCATATTTCATATTTTTATTTTGAAACAGGGCCTCACTAAATTGCAGAGGGCCTTGCTAAATTGCTGAGGCTGGTGGCAAACCTGTGATACTCCTGTCTCAGCCTCCCAAGTATTGGGATTACAGGTGTGCACCACCAGGCCCTGCTCCTTCCTCTCCACTTATTGCTTCTCTTCACTTTAATCACATTTAGAGAACTAATAATTTTTCTTTTTTTTTT
>PVJS01040589.1:0-18368 GCA_004027185.1 Glis glis
GAGAGAGGAGAGAGGAGAGAGGAGAGAGAGAGAGAGAGAGAGAGAGAGAGAGAGAGATCGCACTCACGCGTGCATACGCGCTGAGGTTGGCCACGAACCTGGATCCTCCGGTCTCTGCCTCCCAAAGTACTGGGATTACAAGCGTGCGCCACCACGCCTGGCCACTACACTATTATTTTATAATTTCACATGATGTACATTTGTGTTCCTTGTTGACAAAAAAGACACACACACACACACACACACACACACACACACACACACATACATATAAACAGCATTTGCTAATCTTGTGAATTAAAGAGTTGAAAATTTGTATTAAAGGATTTCAAAATAACTGCAAATCACTCCTTAAACATCTCCAGAGGGCTTTCAATGCACACACTCCCTTACAAGTATCCGCTGAGTGTTTATGGATGGAATAAAATGAAAAACACAGAGAGATGCATAGAAAAAAACACAGAGAAATGCAAAGAAAACCTAGAGAAACAAAGTGGATAATTTATTGACAAAGTGTAACATAGGTTGTGATAAGAGCCTGCAATAATTAGTAACAGAGCAGAGGAGTGAATAGGCCCAGAAGCAGACTGGGAAGGCTCCTCAGATGACTTTAGGTATTGAATTAGTAAATGATGGATAAGAACAGCAAAGGAGAAAAGAGGGGAAAAGGCTCATGCCGTTATTACCAGATTGTACAGGGCACCCCGTGTGTCTGGAACAGAGCTCTGAAAATGGGAGGTCAAAGAGTCATGATGGCTCAGAACAGTGGGCATTCTTCCTATTCAGCTGGATGATTTTGAAACAGTGACCTTGGATGCACATGAAAACTGATGTTAAAGTCATAGTCTAGGTGAGTTATCTTAGAATATCTGAGATGACCTGGACATCCTGAGATTTTAAAGGTTTTTGGTCATTCCCATGTACAGACATGGGTGAAGAGCCACCATTATGAGGTAGGTAGCTTCTGTAAGATCTGATGAGGAAAGCACCACACCAACATCACAATAGTGTGACCGCATCACCCTGTGATCGTGAATGTGTGCCATCTCCAGATGACTTAAAACTACATTTCAAAGTTCATGTAATTTCAAGGAGAACACACATAATCAGGTCATACAAATCTTAACTCTAATTGTGTTCTTTGATGTTCTTTATACAGACACAGATTTAAAGCTTTTCAATGAAGCTGTAAATATGAGCCTTAAAGCCATACCTGGATATATTTCTATAGAACTTATTATTAAAAGATGAACGAGCACATGCTTTTCTGCACATACACCCCTCAGATAAAAAAAGACCTCCCAATAAAGCATGATTTCAAAAATCTCAGTGTCTCACCTGTGTTTCTTTACAAGGATGGAAGGAGTAGTTCTGCAGTAATCTGACAAGAGCAAGTTTCATGCTGATGAGAGCAAACCTCATGCCAATACAGTTCCTGGGTCCAGTTCCAAAGGGCAAGTATTGGTAAGGATTTATGTTGTCCTTGTTATTTTTACTGAACCTGGTTCCACAATAGTAGATGGAAACAAGTTAATGAAACCGACAAACAAGAACTACATGTTTTTGGGTCCCAAACCTCCTAAAAGGAGTATACAGAGTACTTTCGGGGTCTGGTCATTGAAATTCTGCTGTAGTTATTTGGCTCTCCAAATTGTAAGCTAAAGGTCTTTTCTGATCCCTTATCACTGCATGAGCTTACAGTGTTATTGAGATGAGATGAATGAAAGCTGTTTGAAAGAATACCTATTCTGACAAAAAAAAAGCACACAGATAAAGTCATTTAACACTTGACAAAGATGAACATTTTGCAAAAAAACAGCTTGCTTTTGCAAATGGTGCTGGGGAAACTGTATATATATATATATATATATATATATATATACATATATATATATATATATATGTAGATGAATGAAACTACACACCTATCTTTCACTCTGCACAAAAATGAATTCAAAAGAGATCAAAGACCTGGAATTTAGACAAGAAAATTTGCAACTGCTATAATACTATGTAGGGTCAATACTCCAAAATATAGGTACAGGCAACGACATCTTCAATAGGGCCTAATATTCTGGAGATGAGAGCAAGATATAATAAATGAGATGGCATCAATATAAAAAGCTTCTGTACAGCAAAGAAAACAAGACTGTGGGGAGAGAACCTACATAAAGGGAAAAATCTTGGCCGTCTATTTTCCAACATCATAATAATATCAGGAATATACAAAGAACTCAAAAAATTTAACTGACTGAAATGATCACCTGAAAATAAAAAGTAACTATTAGGAACTGGAAAACACATAGGGGGATTTAGGTGACAGAGAATAAAGGTGGACATGATTGATGAATTATGAAAATGTCACAGTGAAGCACATTAATTTGTACAATTAATGCATGTTAATTTTTTAAAGTAGAAATAAGGGTTTGGTGCATTGTTGCACACATGTAATTCCAGCTATTGTGAGACTGAGTCAGGAGGATCACAAGTTTGAGGTCAGCCTGAACAATATAATGAGACCCTGTCTCAAAATAAAAAGAGCTGGGGATACAGCTCAGTGATAAAGTACCCCTGAGGTTAATCCCAAGTACCAAAAAAAAAAGAAAAGGTGGAATATGTATCTTTAAACACTGACATTTTGTTGAGGGCTGAGGCCTGTCTTAGAAGCACACTGAGATTATCATCTTGGACCAGCCCAGTTTGGATAAATATTATTTGGCTGGGTGGGATCTGTCGGCAAGCTAACACATTCCAAGGGACCTGGTGTAATCTTCAATGTGTGGTCTTTGATGTCGTCTCCACCTAGTAATGGTTAATCCCTCCTTCCCCTAAGTTTGTCACATGTTTGCCTCACTGACCTTCTTTACCGTAACATGTGATAATTGCTGATTTCTGTGTTTGATTAACTTTTAAAGTTTCTATAAAAATAAGGCCCTGGCTATAGAAGGCCAGGAGAATTTGTTATCTCTATCTCCTCCCCATCCCCCAATTATTAAATGTAATTATTTTGCAAATTATCGACCTTCTGTGGCTGGAACCAAGGAATTTCAGAAGCTGTCTGGGCAGCGACCTTCCGTGGCAGGAACCATGGAGTAGTTATTCAGGAGGGTGCCTAAAGCAGCACCCTCCGTTGTGAGACTACAGAGCAAGTATTGTTTGCCGGATTTACCCCAATAACATTTCATTCTAGATGGTGATTATGTTCCCACTTTGAAAGGCACATAGGAATTGGACGGAGGGAAAAAAGTACGTTCTTGCCTTGACTGACACTTAGTCACATGACACCATAAGAACTTGTAAAGATGCATGTAAGTACTGAGAAAGTATCAGGAGGAAATCTGTGTCACTATTAAAATTGTTTTTTACTTCCTTCATCTCCCCTCTCTTCTCAATTCCTACCCTTCTTTGTCATACCCCACCTCTTTCCTCTCCTTCTGCTCTTCCTTCTCCTCCTATTTTTCCTCTTTCTCTCCTCCTCCCCCTTTTCATCCTTATTCTTTCAGAAACTTTCTTTTCTTTCTCTGCCCTCTACAAAATGGTTGAAGTCAGATAGTTTACAAGGTTATATTGTTGCTTTTCTACTGAATCAGCCAGACTTTTCTTGTTTATCTCCTCTACTGGGTTATTAATTACTTAAAGTTTGGAACAGTGTTTTATCCAAATTTGATTCCTTGGTATTGGGACACATAGACCTATGGAGCAGAATAGAAGACTCCGAAATAAACCCACACACCTATAACCAATTGATTTTTGACAAAGGGGCTAAAAAAACCCACTGGAAAAAGGATAGTCTCTTCAACAAATGGTGCTGGCAAAACTGGCTAACCATATGCAGAAAAATAGAAATAAACCCCACTTTCTCATCTTACACAAGAGTCAATTCAAGATGGACAAAGACCTAGAAATCAGACCAGAGACCTTGCAGCTACTCGAAGAGGGCATAGGCCCAACACTTCAACACATAGGCACAGGTAAAGACTTCCTCAACAAGACACCAAAGGCACAGGAAACTAAAATGAGGATTAATATGTGGGATTGCACTAAACTAAAGAGTTTTTGTGCAGCAAAGGAAACAATCAAGAACCTCAACAGCGAACCGACAGAATGGGAGAAGATTTTTGCCAGCTACTCCTCTGATAGAGGACTCATATCTATAATATACAGAGAACTTAAAAAAATCACCACTAAAAAAAAAATAACCCAATCAAAAAATGGGCAAGTGAACTAAATAGACACTTCACAGAAGAAGAAATACAAATGGATTATATGAATGAAAAAACACTGCTTTGGAAAGGTGGTAAGAGTATATAAATTATGTCTTTAAAACAGTTCTTCTTTGAAGAACATTTTGAAATAATTACAACTAACATAAACTAGCATGGGATTGAGGGCAGAGTGTGTTGGTGTGTGGATGAGGCAGCTCAAGTGGGTGGATGGCAATTGGGGCAATTAATGGGCACAAAAAGATACATTAAAGTATTCTATAGACTAGTGACACACATTACACTGAGTATTTGTCAAATATTCTATATAATAGATATTTTCAACTCTTAAAATTTCCACCTGCCTGATCCAGTTCCTAACACACCTAAACATTTACTATCTGGTTGATGAGTGTATGAATCACAGGGAAGAACAGTGAGTGGTCTCTGACTTTATGGTTGTGAAGCTATAGGAGGTAGAAGTGGTGAGCTTAGGGGATACACAGAAGACCTGTGGCCAGAAAGCAGAGGAATCAGTCAACTCTGATGGACTCTTTCAAAAACTAATAGGTATAGAGTCAATGTTGACAGTAGGGACATCATGGCCATCAGGACAAGTCTTGACCATTGGGAGGTATATACTTAGATGCCAAGAGAAATCTAGAGCTCAATAATAAGAAAACATTAACTATTCCCAGAGTTCAAACTGTACCCAAAGACCAACTTTGACTCCAAAATCCCAGAAGTGCATTCTCAAGTCACCTCCAAGAGGGAATGTCTCAGATGTCTAGAGACCAGATGACTTCACTTTAGAAGAAATACCAACTATGAGAGTGTCAGGGAGCTGGCCCATGACAGCAGCCAGGGACAGGACCCAGAGGACCTGTGCTCTCCTTGTCCTCAGTGAAGCTGCCTAGATCTTTAGGGAGGAGGACTTCTCAGGCTATCAGCCTACACTGTTAGAATCACATAAAGGAACTGGAAACCAATCTTTAATCAAATGGAAGATGAAAATGTTTTCTAAAGCTGTTGGTAAATTCAGAGAGTCAAGGGAACTGTACAGAAAACCTGAAAGGAGTAAAAAGCCTATGCACATGAAATATGATAGTGTTTAGTAAATTATGAAAGATACAAGCAGTCACCAAAAATATATATGAATGCATGTGTATCATGAAATCATGAATAGTTTACAGTTTACTGTAAGCAAAGTAAGCATGAGATTAAAATACAAGTAACATATCATATCATACCATTTTTAAATATACATAGGCACAGAAATATATTTGATACACTAAGCTATACCCCAGCCTTATATCACATAATGAAAGAGGTTTATGTTAAGGTCTTGGGACTATAGATTGACATATGTCTCTTTTTTCTGATGTATGATTTGTGCAGTTTCAACAATTCTCAATTTGTACAAAAAGAAAAATTGTAAAAACGAAAAGGCAGCCAGGCATGGTGATATACGCCTATAATCCCAGCCCTTGGGAGAATAAGAAGGATTTCAGGTTCCAAGTCAGTCTCAGCAATCTAGCGAGACCCTGTTTCAAAATAAAAAAAAAATTAAAACAGCTGGGGTGCAACTCAGAAGTAGAATGCCCCTGGGTTCAAAATGCTTTACCAAAAAAAAAAATACAAATGCGAATGAATGTACAATCAGATGTGTGTCATCTCCAGTAAGAAATATCATAAGATTCTTGACCAGCCTGGTTCAGAGTTGGGTTCCCTCTCCAAGGGGCCCTGTACCTTTCAGGACGGAACTCATTGGGCTCTGGCCAGTATTTTGGGTCATTTTGAAGAACATAGACAGGCACTATCACCAAAGTCTGTTTGGGAATGAATACCCCATTGAGTTCCACATCTTTCTTACACATTCTCTCAACTCTGTTATTAATTGGATATATTCTGAGAGTTTCATTCACCACCATGTCCAGATACTCCATCCCGACCAGCATGTCATAGCTGGGTAGTGCCTAGAAAGAAAGAAACAGAGTTTAATTCATTGAGATCCAGATTTTGCTTTTAATTAAGACTAGGCAGTACCACTGAAATGTTAGGCATTCCAAAGAATAACTCATGTTGGTTAAAGACCTAAGCATTTAAAAAGCATTTAAATAGTTATTTGATAGTTTGATAGTTATATACCATGCCCTTTGAGTTGCTTGCTGTGTGGAATCCTTATGAATGCTGGAGAAATTTAGGACAACCCTACCCTGGGGCCTTAAATCCTCAGCACTGCCATGGATTGCTCTTTTCCATCTCAGGTGAACAAACAGGACAGTCTATGATTATTACTCAAGTGAAAAATGCCAAAGTCTTTGTCACCTGTCAAAAGAGATGCCACACGTCTATACCAAGGAAATTTAATATGGAAAAGAATAAGTCCCTTCTTCTACATAAGGCTTTTTGCTTGACAATTCCTGCTTGGTAACTCCTTTGATAGTATATTTAAACTTAGGAAAAGCACTATACTAAATTGACGCTCTAAATAATTTGGTAAGAAATTAGTCCCTGTATAAATCAGTATAAAAGAAGGTTATAATTGGATGCCACCGGGATACATAAATTCATTTTTAGTGAAAATTCTAAAGAGGATAGGGAGCTGCATTCATTCCCACACTCTGTTGCAGGGCCAGTCTCCTAGTTTATGCTTCAGGACTTCACTGTGAGCTCTAAAGAAGATGCTTTGTGTCCACTTCACTGCTAAACCAGCCACACCAGACCCAATGGCCAGGTCTCTTCACACCCCACAGACTCCCAGGTTAAGCTGAGGTCTGTATACACAAGGGGAAATATATGACTATCCTTTAGTGTGACATTCAGGAGAACATAATGTAGAGCTTGAGTCAACACAAGGAGTAAGCATTTTCCTTCTTCACTGCTAGGTCTGTGACTGGAGTGTGGGGATTTGTGAAGCAAAGCAGAGTCAGCCTGCCTGGCTGGGACAAGCCCTGACTCACTTATCTGACAGCCAGGCCAGAGTTCCTGCAGCAATTTCAGTAGAGATAAGTATCCAGACACTCTTTCAATAAATGTTCATTGTTACATGCCATAGAAGATTTGTGGATGATTCTTTGTATTATTTTGCTAATACCTAATGAAAACACCAGGGCAAGCACCACATTACAAAGATCTTCGATTTCTGTGAATAGCATTTATTTCTATGCCCCTCTCTTCAGATACTTCATAAATAGTGCTGGTGAAAAAACTCGATGCTGGTTCCACTTGCAAAAATTCTTTCAAGTGACGAGGACGCATTCTTGTTATGGCTTCACCTCTGCCCTCCCTCTCCAGGTGCCATCACCCACCTTATTGGGCAAAGCTGCATCAATCTCCTGCTGCAGTTTCTTCTGGACATCAGGGTGAGTGGCCAAAGAATGCATAATGAAGGAAAGAGTGCTGCTTGTGGTCTCATAGCCAGCAAAAATAAAGATGATTGATTGGGCCACGATCTCCAGATCACTGAGAGCTAAAGGAGATGAAACGTTTCAAAGAACAAACAGATCAGTGTAGAATATCACAGTTCAGATGAAGAGAAATTGAAATGAAGCTCTGATATACCCAAGGAAAAACATGGAAAAGCAATTCCATCACACAGAGTGGTTTTCACTCTGATGTATATCTTACAGAGGCAGGAAACAGCAAAATTATTTTAGTCCAGTTCGTCCCACAGTCTGCACAACCCTTGGCCATTTGTTCCTTCTCCCTGCTATCCTCAGTAACACCACAGCTAACAAGATATATATAGCTGTCTAGTATGTGCCAAATTATCTGTATACACCTTGACTATTCATAAAAGTCCCTTAGCTATAAGGAAAATATGGGGTGACTGAGTCACTCAGGAAATTGTAAATCATTCTATCTAAAACATAACTACAAAATTGTTAAGAGAGTTTATCATAACAAGGCTTCATTGTATGGGAAATTAAAGGATTATCCATCTAACCATGTTTGAAGAAACTTAGGGAACAATATTGGACTACAGAGAGATGTACAGATAGATGGATAGAAGCAGATGTAAACAAATAGGTATTCACGGTGCTATACCAAAATCAGCATCTCTGCTAGAGAACCCATTGAAAATGGTTAGGACATTTATATGGTGATAAACCATTGGGGGTATTAAATTCCCAATAATGAAACTGCTGTGTTTATATCATACAACCATGTGTCTTTCTGCAATTTGGCAGAATTTCTCCTCTGCATGGATAACCTCCTACACATTTCCAGAACAACCCCTCCCTCTGAGCTTATCCACCAGTAGACCATGGAACATCCTTGGGTACCTTTATGGGGCTCTGTGTCTTTGAAATTCTGGGAGTTCAGCATCAGCTGAAGAAAATCCACTTGTTGCTGGAAACAGAAGGAGAAATTTCAAAGAAAGATGGTCACTAAAGAGGTCAGAAGTAAATCTGCCTTGCAGAACTTAAACACCTGAGAATGTGGCTCCTGTAAGGCCAGAATTTTGGCTGGGCTTGCTTGAGTAGTTCACAGGTCAACCAAAAAATTCATCTACAATAGTAGGAAAGCAAGATGTTTCCTGAGGGAAGATCAGCTGTGGTGTCCAACAGTTTTGGGTTTTGCTCTCCCTCTTCCTGAGCTTCTCTGGGTTCTGAACACAGCCTCCTTGCCAGAGAGTGGCTGGCTCTTTTTCCTGTCACACCTGCTGGCTCAGGAAGAGGGCCAGATTTTAATCCTATCTGATCTCCTGCCTTAAGGAATGGCCCCATGGATATGCTTGCTGCCATTTCCAGAGATCTTTCAGGGTTTTTGTTTTGTTTTGTTTTTGTAAGCATCTTGAGACACTCCAAGCTCACAGAACACTACAACATTCTCAGAGAACCTAGAGTAGCGATCCTGACTCTCAGACCTGCAGACATCATTCTTTGCCAATATAAGACCTGGAGACATTATAGTACCAGGACAAATGTTGTTTAAAAAGTAATTTCCATCTCTGAATATACTTTTTAAGGAAAAAAGTAGAAAAATTTGTATTTCAAGAATACTAAAGCCATAATGTACTAATTTTCATTCTTGTTGTTAAATGTTAAACTCTGTGTATCGGATTCCTTCTCATATCAATTTTCCCAAATTTTAACTTCTTAACTGCCCAATATAAATGCTCTCCTGCTCAAACCTAGAGTTCTCTATCAACCTTTGACAAAATACAGATCAAAGTACACAAATTATATGTGAGCCCAATACATTATCAAAAAGTAAACATACTCATGTTGGCCACACAACCACATTTTACCTTCTGGTTAACATCAAGACGATTTTCTTTCATCTTTTTCACAAATTCCTTGAAAAATTTTGTAGAATCGCTTGAAAAAACAAGAATATTTAACATCTCAAATACCGGACTAAGGAATGGAAAGAGAGCTACAGAGAAAAGAAAAATAGGCATTAATCAAATGCAAAATTTACCTGGAGAAATTACACTTTTCTGAAACAATGGGAAGAGTAAAACCATCAGGGTTCTCAACCAGGAGCCATTCCTTCTGTGGCCTTTGCTTGGGCTCTAGGCCACTGGCTGAGCAAAGGAGGTCCAGATACAGTACCACAAGCAGAGAAGTGAGGTCAGCAGCACCCTCTGTGCTTTGGAGTGACCAAAGGAGCAGTATTCAATTCCCTAACCTCTTACCCTTTACCGAAGGGACTAGACTCTTGAATAAAAACTATTGTCTTTTGACTATAGTCTGGTGCTATAAATTACTGTGCTGCTAAAAACAACTGTCAGTAAAGAACAGATACAGCAAATGCTCCTCAACTACCAAAGAATGAAGCCAGAAATCAAGCACAGAGAGAAAATTGGGAAAATCACAAATATAAGGAAATTAACTGATGCATTCAAGAATAACCAAAGGATCACAGAAGGACTCAAAAGACCAATTAGAAATTCTGTTCTGATGAGTAAGAGTGAACACACAATACAACACATTTGTGAGAAGAAGAAGCAGTGATCAAAGGGAAATCCATAGCCACTCATTTCTTGAATCACAAGTAAATAACTAAACTTTACAGGACAAATTACTAAAAAACAGAGCAAACTAAACATAATGCAACGAGAAGAAAGTATTATAGAATCAAATAGAAATTAATAAAATAGACAATGAAAATTATACAGAAAAGCAGTAAAGCACAGCAGGATCTATGAAACATCAAAAACAAGCAAAGCCTGTAGTTTCACCAAGGGGAAAAAAAAAAACATGATTCAAATTATAAGCAACCGAAATTAAAGAGGGGAAATTAGTTCTGAAATTCAAAACACAACATAAATTTAAAAGTAATTCTATTAAAAAGTATGTCATTAAAATAAGTATACAATTTAGATATTTAGGAGAAAGGACAAATCCACAGAAACACATATCATACAAGTGACTCAAAAATAAATAGAAAATAATGAATAAATCTGCAATATATATAGACAGTGATTTGGTAATTGAGAATCATTCATGAGGAAAAGGAAAAGAAAGTTCAGTTCCAGATGGCTTCAATGCTGAATTTTACCAAATATTTAAAGAACAGCTAATATCAATTCTTCACAAACACTTCCAAATTTATAAAGGTAGTAAACACTTTCAAATTCATTCTATAGGCCCAGTATTGCCATGATTCTAAAACCAGATGAACATATCATGAAAAAGAAAACTATAGACAAATATGTATTATAAATGTGGATGGATAAATCCTCAACAAACACTAAGAAACAGAATTCAGCAACATATAAAAGGAATTATATGCCAGAAGCATATCATTCACAGAGATCACCCCTGTGACAAAAGAGTATGCAATACAGCATATAAATCAAACAAAAAACAAATACCTAACAAGAACTGGAAAAGACACAGAAAAAAGCATTTGACAAAACTTCAATGCCTTCTTCTGATCAAAATTCTCAACAAACTTGGAATAGAAGGGGATTCATTCAACCTGATGAAAGGCATCTATGAAAACCAGGATAAAGCAGAATACTTCATAGAGCAAACCTTTCCCCATAAGACTGGGGAGAAAACATAACTCTCTCACCACTTCTATTATTTACTGGAATTGAAAAACAAATTCAGCTATGCTTCAAGATGCAACATCAGAATCCAAATTAATTGAATTTCAGTACAAGCAAAGAACAATCCCAAATTTCAATTAACAACAAAATTCTATTTAGAATATGAAAAACATAAAATAAATAAGAATAAATTTAACTAAACTGGAAGTTTTATATTCTTGAGGTGAAATGAGATAAAGAAGACTTAAATACGTGAAAAGGTATTTTATGTTCACATTTAAGAAAAATTAATATTGTTAAGATAGCAATACTCCTCAAATTTAACAAATTGATTTACACATTCTGTATCATAGTCAACCTTGGCTACTTTGGGGAAATTCACAACTTGATTTCAAACTTCACATGAAATTTCAAAGGACTCACAATATCCCAAAGAACCTGGAAAAGAAAAACCAATTATAAGATTCATTCTTCTTGATTTCAAAATGTGTGTAACAAAGCTACAATAATCAAGAAAATGCAATACTGCTGTAAAGACAGACCAAAGGAATACAATTTAGAGCCCAGAAAAAAATCCATGTGTCTATGGTCCACTGAATTTTGACAAAGGTATCATGAACACTGAATGGTGAAAAACAGACTTTTCGACAAATGATGCTTGAATAATTGGATAGACACATGGACAAGAATAAAGAGGTACCTCAAACTGCCTCAAAGTCAAAGACATAAGATCTACAACTACCCTGCTTTTAGTAGAAAACCAATTGGGTGAATATTCATAAACTCAGATTTGGCAGTGGATTCTCAAAGTTTAAACCACAGCCCAAGTAATGAAAGGAAAATACATAAATTTCACATCATACAAATTAAAAATTTTGTACTACAGTGGACACTATCAAGAAAGTGAAAAGACACATACAGAATAGTAGAAAATTTTTGAAATTCCAACAAAGGAATTCAGAAAATATGAAGAAATCTTACAAATGAATAACAAAATCAAACAATTCAGCTATACATTAGCAAAGGAATGAAAAACATTTATCTAAAGAAGATGTTAAAATTGCCAGCATTGCACAATATCATTAGTGCTAAGGAAATACAAATCAAATTGATGAGGTATAGAAAAAATAGAAATATTGGGCAGAAAGGAGACATTGGGAAAATAGAGATTTAAAATTTTGAAAGTTCATAATCTAACTCCACCCTATAGGGTGTGCTCAGTCAGACAGATGCCTTAATGACTCCACATGCCTAATCACAATGGCTCTTCTCCATACCTGAGATGCTTAATGTAAATAGGGTGGGTAAGGAGGACAAAGGTCATACTCCACTGCCTATCTGTAGCCAGGGAAACTGAGGACTAAGAGGAAGTCCTGCCTTCTACTGTGGGACACTACCTACCACCTCCTATAAAAGAACTGAGAAAGCACGTGGACTCTCTTTTGCTTGCTTAGATGGATGGACATGTTCAGAGAGACTGGCTCTCCCTTTCTTGACATGAAAGGGATGTCAACCTGTATCCCCACCTTTCTTGAATTAATTAAACTTTTGCCTTTTTCTGATGGCACGTGTTGAAATTCTTATCATCATGGAGGCCAAGGACCCCTCAGAATTAGTGTGTCTCCCCATGACAAAACCACACTGTTATAGGACTTCCGACTCAATAGGAGAACTATAATCAAAATCATGTGGAAAAGAGGTGTACTATAGAATGAGGAAAAATAGGAATACTCATGCATTCCTGGTGGGAAAAGAAAATGCCACAGCTATCGTAGGAAACATTTTATCAGTTCCTTAATGTATTAAACACATAAATAGTTATAACTCAGCGATTACACCCCCAAATATATGTCCAGAAAAATTGAAAACTATTATTCAAACACAATATTGGACACTAATTCATGACATCACTATTCACAATAACGGAATGTGGAAATAATATAAATATCCACCCACCGACGAATGGATATACAAAATGCATTATAACAGTATCTTAATTGTTCATAGAAATAACATAATGATACATGTTTTACTTGGAAACATAGTTCTAAATGAAAGAAGCCAAGAACAGAAGACCATACTCTCTCATTCCATTTATATGAAGTGTCCAGAATAGGCACATCCATGAAACAGAAAGTAAAGTAGTAGTTGTTTAGGGCAAGAGGGTTGGGGTTAAAAGTAAAAAGCCACAAGTTTTCTCAGTGGAGAAAAATATTCTATAATTGTGAATAGAGATGGTTGCCCAAGTCTTGGAATGTACTAAAAATACTAATTCGTATATTTTAAGTGGGTGAATTATAGAGTGTGTGGAATTATATCTCTATAATGTTATTTTTCAAGGGAGGCAAAGAGGGAGGAAGAAGATATAGTTTACCTACCTACTGAGAGAAGCAATGGATGAAAAGAATCAAATTTGAGGAGCTTCTTTGCTTTTTCCACAAAGGGATCATGCGGATTGTTGAGGGAATCGACGTTCACTCCAAAAGATGTGGCAGTGATCACATCCATGCTATATGCCCCAAAGATGCTGAGTAGAGAAAGACATGTAGAATTAAAATTTGCACTCCTTCCAAGTCCTTGTGTTACACATGAAACAAGAAGTGAGAATAAATTCATATGACCACACAGACCCTCGCACTGTCAAAACTATCTGCTGGACCATGTGATAAGCCTAGGCTCCTATCACACTCACTCGTGAACTCTTTTTTTTTTTTTTTTTGCAGTACCGAGGAATGAACCCAGGGGCATTCTAACTCCGATCTACACCTCCAGCCCTATTTTTTATACTTTATTTTGAAACCAGGTCTCATGCAGTTGTGGAAGGCCTCACTAAGTAGCTGAGGCTAGCCATGAACCCATAGGATCCTCCGGTCTCTGCCTCCCAAGTACTCTTTAACACGTGCCAAAGATACAGCTTACCTTCTGCTGGGGGTGATGGGGATTCACCTCTGAACTCAAGCAGCAAAATCACAGTGACATAGAGACTCATAATCAGACTAATGACAGCAGCCTGAGTGGAATGTGGACATTAATAGAAATGTAAGCACTGAGCATCAGCAAGACAAAGGTGGAGTTATCCACCCTCCTTGGGGGACACAATAAAAGTGACCTTGATCTAGGTCTTGCCTAAGCACAGAGTCTCTGCCCAGAACTGATTCCTCCTCAGTACATTAGGCAACACCAACATCCTCTTCTGAGCATCAAGGGGACCATCCCTACTTCTCCACACTCCCTGCTATAGCTCCTGAGAGAGCTGCTGTTCCCCACCTCCAAGGATCCAAAGTTGCCCTGAGGGCAGAGTCATTACTGTATCATGTAAGGACTAAGAACTTTCCCATTAAGACTAATAATAAATCAGACAAGGATTTAAAATGACAGAATAGAGGAAGGCAGAACATTCCAGCTGTTCCATGACTTGGAATTGAACCAGCATGAAAGCTACTTCTTGGCAAGAGAAGAAAGACAGTCTAAACTCAGCAGAAGAAAGACAGTTGGAACTCAACTGAAACAGAAGATCCACGAAGAGCAGATGTCTGAAAAGAGCTCTGTGTATCTCATCTGGTGAGTGAGGAGTGGAGGTGGGAGACATCTGACAAGCTCATGCTGGAGATGGTGTCTAGCCTATGCTGTCCCAGCCTGCACTTGCCCAGAGGCATAGTGTGTACCAGGCAGATAATAACTGAAACAGACACAGAGAAGATTGCAATCGAGCCAAGCGTGGTGGCACATGCTTGTAATCCCCGTACTTGGGAGGCAGCGACCGGAGGATCCAGGTTCGCTGCCAGCCTCAGCTACTTAGTGAGGCTCTCCACAACTTAGTGAGACCCTGTTTCAAAATAAAGAATAAAAAATAGGGCTGGGGGGAGTAGCCCAGAAAGAAAATGTCCCTGGGTTCAATCCCTAGTAGCACAAAAAAACAGATTGAGAATTACTGGGGAGTGTAACACATTTTTCTTCTAATTTCACTGGTCTGCATCACTAGTTGAAGAGGGTCTAGGAAACTGAACAGTTGGACATGTCTAAATTTGGAATATATACAATGGAAAGTCATATTCAAAGTCAAGGGTATACCAGGTCCTGCAGAGATTCCTTACATCAAGGGCAGTTGGTGCCCCTGCATTTTGAGTGGAATCCTTGGAGGTCCTGAGATCCAGACACCCAACAGAGGTCAACATCTGCTTGGCCATCAAAGTGTGTGAATAGAATCTAGCCGATGTGGAAACCAATTTCAAAGTTCTAATCAAACCTAGACCCCTAATGCAAGTCAATTAGTATAATTCATCACATGAATGTAACCAATGGCAAAAACCACACGATCATCTCAATGGGCTCAGAAAAGGCATTTGACAAAATCCAACACCCATTAATGATTAAAAAAAAACAGTGAAGACATTAGGGATAGAAGGAACTTACCATAATAATATAAAGGCAATATATGATAACCCAATACTAATATCATGAATGGGGGAAAATGAAATCATTTCCTCTAAATTTGGGAACAAGTAAAGAATGTCCACTATCACCACTCTTACTCAATATAGTTCTTGAAATCTTAGCCAGAGCAATTTAGTGAGAGAAGAAAATGAAAGGGATCCAAATAGACAAAGACAAAGAGAAATTATCTGTCTTTGAAGATGACATGATTCTAGACTTAGAAGATCCAAAACACTCAACCAGAAGAATTCTAGAGCTGATGCACCAATTCAGCAAAATAGCCAAGTATTAACTTAACTTATGAAAATTAATAGCTTTCCTATATACAAAGTCATAGAAATAGGAATCCAGAAAAAATTCATTCACAATAGACTCAAAAAATGTACTTAGGAATAAATCTAACCAAGGAAGTAAAAGACGTCCTCAATGAAAATTAAAGAACACTGAAGTCAGAAATTGAAGAAGAACTTAGAAAATGGAAAGACCCCCCCATTTCTTGGTAAGGTAGAATAAATATTGTCAAAATGGCCATACTTCCAAAAGCAAGCTACAGATTCAATGCAATCCCTAATACAATACTAATGTCATTCTTCACTAAGCTAGACAAAAGCATTCCCAAAATTCATATGAAAGAACAATAAACCCAGAATAGCCGAAGAAATCCTGAGCAATAAAAAACGTACAGGAAGCATCACAGTACCTAATTTCAAATTATACTACAGAGATATAGTAACAAAAGTCACATGATATTGGCACAAAAACAGACACATAGACCAATGGAATGGAATAGAAGAGGACAAATTCTCATACTTACAGTTAGTTGATTTTTTATAAAGGTGCTATAAGCATTATACATTGTTTGAAAAGACTATCTTTTCAACAAACGGTATTGGGAAAACTGGATATCCATATATAGAGAAATGAAAATGGGCCTCTATCTCTTACCCTGCACAAAAGTCAACTCAACAGGTTTCAAAAACCTAGAAATTAAATCGGAAACTTTCCAGCATATAGTCACTGGTAGAGACTTCCTCAACAAGAATTCTAAAACTCAGGAAATAAAATTGAGAATCAATAAATGGGATTCCATCAAATTAAAAAGTTTATGTGTAGCAAAGTGTACAATCAAGAGTCTGAAGAGAGTGCCAACAGATCGGGAGAAAATCTTTGCCAGCTACCCCTATGATAGAAAGCTATACTTAGAAAATAAAGAGCTCAGAAATTAACACCAATAAATTAAAATTGGGCTATTAAAATGAATAAACACTTCTCAAAGGAAGAAATACAAATGGACCACAATATATGAAAAAATGTCCAACATCATTAGCAATCAGGGAAATACAAATCAATAATACACTGAGGTTCCATCTAATCCCAACTAGAATATCCATCATAAAGAATACAATAATATAATACAAACAATAATAAATGCTGGTGAGGTTGCATGGAAATAGGAACTGTTATACATTGTTGGTGGGATTATAAATTATTATAACCACTATGGCAATCAGTATGGAGGTTACTAAATAGACTAAGAATGGAACCACCATATGACATAGCCATTCCTCTCCTAGGTATCTTTCCAAAAGAACTGTAGTTAGAAAACTGTAGTGATACATGCAAACCCACATTTATAGCAGCACGATTCTCAATAGCCAAATTATGGAACCAAGCTAGAGGTCACGCGACAAATGAATGCATAGCAAAAATGTGGTATATACACACAATTTAATTTTACTCAGTCAAAAAGAAGAACAAAATTATGTCATTCGCAGGAAAATGGATGGAACTGGTGAGGATTATACTATGTGAGTCCAGCCAGTCTCAGAAAGTCAAGGGTCATATGTTTTCTCTAATATGCAGAAGCTAGGAGGAAAATAGGAACCAAATGGGACTTCAGTCAAATAGAGAGAGAGACCAGTAGAATAGTGGACAAGAATTGGAGAAGGGAACTGGGGGGGGGACAATGAGGATTGAGGAAGAAAACAGTTGAAATAATGTTATGTCTGTAACAGACTTCACTACCAATCTCACTAAGATATATGGGGAGGGAGGAAAATGAAAAGGCTGGTATAGGAAGGGAAATATACCAAATGATGTGTGCATGTATGTTTCTATCATTTTGAATCTCTTTATTATGTATAATTGAACTTTAGATAAAAGTATAAAAAAGAATGACAAATCAATCCAAAATGAATTAACAATTCCTGAGGTAAATGATCACATGTCCCAATCTGCCCAGGTCACTCTGATTTTACACCTGTTGTTCCTGCATAATTAAAAATGTAAAATATCCCCACTTACATAATTAATGATATTAACATTCTATTCTTACACTTTCTATAGCCTTCTCTCTTTTGACTTTGGAGGAAGGATAACTTAATGGAGATTCTAATACTGAGCATTTTACTCACATCCTCATCAAAAGCATGAAGAGTTTTAAGTTGTTCCAATTTCCACTTTGGAACTTTCCTGTCCTGTTACTGGTCTCTCACTATATACCAAGTACTTTCCCCTCCCACTGTTCCCCAATCTCAACCACTCCCAATGTAGGTTTGAGAATGTTTCTCCTATCTAAAGTATGCATGTTGTCATCTAGAACATTCAATTTGAAAAGTAAACAGCTAAACTAATCTGGCTCCTGTAGAACAGGAAGTAGCACCTTCCCGCCACCCCCACTGCTCTGCCTACTCCTGGAGCCTCCCCTTCTTGGGTGGCTCATT
>PVJS01040590.1:0-18375 GCA_004027185.1 Glis glis
CACACTTGTAATCCCAGTACTTTGGGAGGCAGAGACCGGAGGATCCGGGTTCGTGGCCAGCCTCAGCTCTATCTCTGTCTCTCCCTTCCTCTCTCTCTCTCTCTGCTTAGGCCCTCCGCAACTTCGTGAGACCTGGTTTCAAAATAAAGTATAAAAAATAGGGCTGGGGGTGTAGTTCGGAGGTAGAACGCCTCTGGGTTCAATCCCCGGTACCACAAAAAAAAAAAAAAAAAAAAGTTTTACTTTTTATTTATTTTCTTGGTACTGGTACTGGGAATTGAACCCAGGGGCATTCTACCTCTGAGTTACCACCCGGCCTTTTTTACTTTTTATTTTGAAATAGGGTCTTAGCAAGTAACTAAGGGTCTCACTAAGTTGCTGAGGCTGGCCTCAAACCTGTAATCCTCTTGTCTCAGCCTCTTAAGCACTGACATTACAGGCATGCATGTACCACCATGCCTGGCTTTAAAAAAAAAATGTTTCTTTTTAAGTGAAAAGGGACAATACTAAACCTGACGTGTTTGTGACAACCATATCTAGATTCCAGAAAACATTTTATTTATGATATGAACGAATCAGAACAGTAAGCCAGGCAAAGGGAAAATGTATCTCAATGTGAAAATTAAGTTCAATAGTAGAAAGAGAGCCCAGCGTGGTGGCGCACACTTGTAATCCCAGTACTTGGGAGGCTGAGACAGGAGGATCGCAGGTTCACAGCCAGCCTCAGCTATGTAGTGAGGCCTTCCACAACTTAGTGAGACACTGTTTAAAAATAAAGAATAAAAAATAGGAAGCCGGGCATGGTGGCACACACTTGTAATCCCAGTACCTGGGAGGCTGAGACCGGAGGATCACAGGTTCGTGGCCAGCCTCAGCAATTTAGTGAGGCACTCCGCAATTTAGTGAGACCCTGTTTCAAAATAAAGAATTAAAAATAGGGCTGGGGGTGTAGCTCAGAGATAGAATGCCTCTGGGTTCAATCCCTAGTACCACAAAAAAAAAAAAAAAATAGGGTTGGGGGTGTAGGTTGGAGGTAGAATGCCCCTGGGTTCAATCCCCAGCACTGCAAAAAAAAAAAACAAAAGAGTAAAAAGAGGTCAAAGTTTTTTGTTGTTGTTAATTGGGGTTTGAACCCAGGTACATTCTACCTCCAAGCTACACCCGCAGCCCTATTTTATTTTGAAACGGGATCTCGCTAAGTTGCTGAAGGTCTTGCTAAATTGCTGAGGCTAGCCTTGAACCTGAGATCCTCCTATCTCAGACTCTGAAGTACTGGGATTATAGGTGCATGCCACCACGCCCAGCTAAGATCAAGTTTTTAGACTGATATTGCATACATTTGCTAAAATAACATGCCTTATAAATTTATTAGTTTTTTAATCCTAGAAACTGAAAAATACATCTCTAACTCCTACAGTTTACATACTATTTACACTGGGCTTTCTTTTTTTTTTTTGCGGTACCAGGGATTGAACCTAGGGGTGTTCTACCTCTGTGCTACACCCCCGGCCCTATTTTTTATACTTTATTTTGAAACCGGGTTTCACGAAGTTGCGGAGGGCCTCACTAGAGAGAGAGAGAGAGAGAGAGAGAGAGAGAGAGAGAGAGCGCTGAGGCTGGCCGTGAACCCAGTCACGGAGGGCCTCACTAGAGAGAGAGAGAGAGAGAGAGAGAGAGCGCTGAGGCTGGCCGTGAACCCAGATCCTCCGGTCTCTGCCTCCCAAAGTACTGGATTACAAGCGTGCGCCACCACGCCCGGCCCGCCCTATTTTTTATACTTTATTTTGAAACCGGGTCTCACGAAGTTGTGGAGGACCTCACTAAGTAGCTGAGGTTGGCCACGAACCCGGATCCTCCGGTCTCAGCCTCCCAAGTACTGGGATTACAAGCGTGTACCACCACGCCCAGCTACACTGGGCTTTCTATAGCTACAATGTAAGACTGAAATTAGTCAGACTTACCTTGTTAGCTTCTATAGTCACTATTCGATTAAGAAATTTCATCATAATTGTTGGTGCCACAGGGTTGAAACTACAAATTTTATAAAGAAAGATGGTGGTTAAATGACTAATTAAAAAATGTATCATATATGTGAACATTATAAACAGAAATTTCTTACTTACCTAATGTTTGAAATAGAACACTCTTCTTGAATTTCTTTGGGAAACAATAACCTATGATTATTATCTCCACTGACACTGTCAGAGATTACAAAGACAAGAGGACAGCGGCCAATCTGTACATACTTCCTAAAATAACAAAATACAGCAGCAATGTTGACATTTAAGCCACTTGACAATTTGGAGAGTTACTTTGATCAACACCTCTCACCCCACCTTTTTGTGCTGGGGATTGAACCCAGGGCCTCATGCATGCTAGGCAAATGCTACAACCATTGAGCAAAAACCCCAATCCCCAATGTGGAGTTTTACAATACTGTACTTCACTGATACTTACCTTAGAACTTCATGTAAAGTATGAGAATCTCGATAAAACTGGTTAGGTAAATCCTATTAAAAATAGAGAATAAATATTATTTCAGTTGTATCCCATTACATATTTATTCTCAGACTTACATGCAGCCAAGTTCGGAGATGAGGCACAGCTGAAAGAGGTAGGTCACTGGAGGCCTAACTTGGGAAAGGTACCTGTCTCTGGCCCCCTTGTCTCTCTCTCTGCTTCCTGGACTCTATGAGGTGACTTGGCTTTTCCTCCACCATGCCCTGAGGCCCTACCCCTGGGCCTTTTTTGCCTTGGAGCCTGCCAACAACCTCTAAAACCACGAGCCAAATAAATCTTTCTTCCTCTAAATTGTGCTTGTCAGGCATTCTGGTCACAGCAATGAAAAAGCTGACTAAAACAAATGTATTTAAACCACATCTTTCAGATATATTAACAGAATATAAAATAGCTGTTAGTCTAAATAGTTATACACATCAATAGAAACCCCAATCCTCAGATCAAATTTCTCAGGGTCACTTTACCAGTTGCAGTATCTTTTTTTCTGTGTGGTACTGGAATAGAACCCAGGGGACATTCTACCTCTGAGCTATACCTCAGCCCTTCTTTAATTTTTTATTTTGAAACAGGGTCTTACCAAGTTGTAGAAGGCCTCACTAAGTTGCTGAGGCTGGCTGCAAACCTGTGATCCTCCTGTCTTACCCTCCCAAGAACTGGGATTACAAGTGTGCACACCATGCTCAGCTCACAATATCTTGATTGAAAAGTAATTTTCCAAATATTTCCTCTGTCATTACATTTTTAAAGTTTATTAAGCTGCGCATGGTGGCGCATACCTGTAATCTCAGTACGTGGTAGGCTGAGACAGAAGCATTGCAGGTTTGAGGCCAGCCTCGGCAACTTAGCGAGACCTTGTTTCCAAATAAAAAATAAAATAGGGCTGGGGGCGTAGCTCAGAAGTAGAATGTCCTTGGGTTTAATCCCAGTACAAGAAAAAAAGAAAAAAAGCCAGGCATGGTGGCGCACGCTTCTTGGCCTTTATGAAAAAGCTTATTAACCTAAAGCTACTCTGTTGTTAGCCTACTGCTATTCTATTTAAGTTTCCTGAAAAAGATTTTAGGTTTTTGCTATCACAAGTTTTTGTCTTCTGCTATCACAAAGCTACCATTAGTACTATAGAAAGAGTTAATGTTAACACATAAGATATAGATCACATTTCATTTTACTTATTGTGGTACTGGGGATTGAGCCCAGGGGCATTCTACCACTGAGCTACATCCCTAGCCCTGTTTTTGATTTTTATTTTGAAACAAGGTCTCATTAGGTTGATGAATCTCACTGCTTGCTGAGGCTGCAATCCTCCTGTCTCAGCCTCCCAAGTACTGAGATTACAAGTGTGGGCCACCACGTCTGGCTCACAATTTTTAACTTAATAGTAACAGCGGGGTTTTAAAAGTTGTTCTTACTTCAACCAGAATTATCTTCTTATCAGTTGTCAGATCATCTCCAACCATTTGTAATTTGTTATACTTTGTTGCTCTTAGTAGAAACTCTTTGAACACTGCTATCTGAGATTGATATGGAAATAAATGGAAGCTTGATTCTGAAAGGAAACACATTTCAAACTTTTATTTTCAACAAATTATATATACATTAATATTACACATAGGTATATACATATAGGTATTTATAAACTCATTTACATATACATGATGCAGCTCACAATACTGGAGATTTGTGTGTATGTGTATGTGGTACTGGGGATTGAACCCAGGGGCATTCTACCTCTGAGCTACACCCCCAGCCCTATTTTATTTATTTTGAAACAGTCTTGCTAGGTTGATGAGTCTCACTACTTGCTGAGGCTGTCCTCAAACCTGTGATCCTCCTGTCTCAGTCTCTCAAGTACTGGGATTATAAGCGTGCTCCATGTCCGACTCTGGAGATTATTTTATAATGAAATAGTCCCTAGTATTGTGAAGCTTTAAATTTAAAATAGAACATTCATTTCAAAAGACAAGCATCGGTAGGGACGACAGTAATTTTTCTATATCAATGAATGTAACATGGAGTTAACTGACTTCAGAAAACAGTTATTAGTATAATGTTCATACACTTGGTAAAAATATATATGACCGGATGACACAATGAAAACTCTTCAAATGAGTGTGAGACTATAAATGAATTATCTTCAGTAATAAAGGCTTAGCAACAAAAACAGAATGACCGATTAGTCAACCCAGGGATAAGCAAAGTTCTCTGAAGACATGTTTCATAGAGAAGACTGTTTAAATAAAGACTTATCAGACTGTCAAAAGCAATGTTATTTAGAATGCAGTAAAAATTCAAGGAGCAAACTGGGCGAGGTGGTGCACGCTTAAAATCCCAGTACTTGGGAGGCTGAGACCGTAGGATCCGGGTTCGCGGCCAACCTCAGCTACTTAGTGAGGCCCTCTGCAACTTAGTGGGACCCTGTTTCAAAATAAAGACCAAAAAATAGAGCTGGGGTGTAGCTGGGAGGTAGAATGACCCTGGGTTCAATCCCTGGTACCACAAAAAAAAAAATAAATTCAAGGAGCATGGGATACTAGCAGCATAAGGGTGTACATGCCAAAGATACGGTATGCATAGAGTGTATTAAAGAAGAGCCCAAAAGCCGGGCGTGGTGGCGCACGTTTGTAATCCCAGTACTTTGGGAGGTGGAGACCGGAGGATCAGGGTTCGCGGCCAACCATAGCGCGCATGCGCGCGTGCATGCTATCTCTCTCTTTCTCTCTCTCTTTCTCCCTCTCTCTCTCTCTCTCTCTCTCTCTCTCTCCCTCTCCCTCTCCCTCTATCTAGTGAGGCCCTCCACAACTTCGTGAGACCTGGTTTCAAAAATAAAGCATAAAAAAATAGGGCCGGGGGCGTAACGCGGAGGTAGAACACCCCTGCGTTCAATCCCGGTACCGGAAAAAAAAAAAAGAAGAGCCCAAGCCAGGCCTTTAACCCCAGTATTTGGGCACTGAAACAAGATGATCGAAGGTTCACAGTCAGCCTCAGCAAATTAGAGAGACCCTCAACAATTTAGTGAGACCCTGTTTCAAAATAAAAAATGAAATAGGGCTGGGGATGTAGCTCAGAGAAGAATGCCCTTAGGTTCAATCCCTAGTTCCACATACACACACACACACACACACTACACACACACACACACACACACACACACACACACACACACACACACACGTCCAGAGAAGAGATTTTTGAGGAACACTCCACAAAGTGTCTTTCTTCCTTTATTTTTTGGTATGTGTGACACTGGAGATTCAACCCAGGGGCATTTTACTTCCGAGCTATACACCCAGTTCCTTTTTATTTTTTGTTTGGAAACAGGGTCTTGCTACGTTGCTGAGAGTCTCATTATGTTGCTGAGGCTATCCTCAAACCTAAGATCTCCCTCTCACCCTCCCAAGTACAGGGATTACAGGCTTGTACCACCAAGCCCAGCTAAAATAAAAGTGTCTTTCTACACTAACCCTTTCACTTCTAAATAGCCTTGGAGATTTGGCTACCCCTAGTTTACCCTAACTGTATAAACAATATAAGCATATATATGAAGTTATAATGAAAAACACCTTTAAATTGTTACTATAATCATTTTTTAATGTTTGTCTTAAGGCTACCTTCAAAATTCTAAAGACAGTCTTTGCCTTACATTTTTATCTGATTTGATTCTAACAGGTATTTACTGATCTAAGCTTACTGGGAGGCAAGTTCCTTTAACATATCTTAAGGCTTGTTTACATTTAAACAAATAAAAAGATGTTACACTGAATAACCTCAATAAATAATGAAAACACAAGAGTTTGTTATCTAACAAAACAGTTAAGATTTAATCCTCAGTCAGACATTTTTTTTTTTTTTGCGGTACCAGGGATTGAACCCAGGGGCGTTCTACCTCCGCGCTACACCCCGGCCCTATTTTTTTATACTTTATTTTTAAACTGGGTCTCACGAAGTTGCGCAGGGCCTCACTAGGTAGAGAGAGAGAGAGAGAGACGGAGAGAGAGAGAGCTGAGGCTGGCCACGAACCCGGATCCTCCGGTCTCCGCCTCCCAAAGTACTGGGATTACAAGCGTGCGCCACCACGCCCGGCTCTCAGTCAGACACTGTGGCACACACTTGTAATCCCAGTACTTAGGAGGCTGAGACAGGAGGATCTGGGTTTGAGGCCAGCCTCAGCAACTTAGTGAGGCCCTCTGCAACTTAGTGAGACCCTGTTTCAAAATAAAGAATAAAAAATAGGGCTAGGGGTGTAGCTCGGAGGCAGAATGCCCCTGGGTTCAATTCCTGGTACCACAAAAAAAAAAGATCCCTCCTCTTCTCAGAGAATTTTTTCCTTCCTTCTCTCTGAAACTGGGAAGTTATGGAGGGAAAGATATACTCATAATGGTTCAGCTGAAAGCTACATTAAGCTCAAGGTTCCCCTGCTATTTTCAAAACCTTTGCAGCAAACCTTACCAAAATTAAGCATCTCTTTGAAGTGATCTTTTTGGAAGTCTGGTAAAACTGGATTAATCCACTCTTGAACTTGAATACCATGCTCCTTTGATAGAATTTTTATAGTAGTTGTCTTTCCACATCCAGGAGGACCTGTTATTAATAATATAGATCCACCCTAAAACAAAATACAAACATTAATTAAAAAACAAAATCACAAAGACGGGGGGTGTAGATCGGTGGCAGAGAACTTGCCCAGCATGCACAAAGCCCTGGGTTTGATCCCCAGCATTGCAAAAAGAAAAAAACAAAACAAAAGTTATTTGAAGGCCACAATATTAATTCTGGATTTTCTTTCTAAATATTATTTATAAGAGCAGGGTGTGGTGGCACACACTTGTAATCCCAGTACTTAGGATGCTGAGATACGAGGATTGCAGGTTTGCAACCAGCCTCAGCAACTCAGTGAGGCCCTCTGCAACTTAGTGAGACCCTGTTTGAAAATAAAAAACAAGAGCTGGCGTGATTACAGGTGTGGTGGCGCACACCTGTAATCCCAGTACTTGGGAGGCTGAAACAGGAAGATCACAGGTTTGTGGACAGACTCAACAAGTAGTAAGACTCTCATCAACCTAGTGAGACCGTGTTTCAAAATAAAAATAAAATAGGGCTGGGTGTGTAGCTAGGAGGTAGAATGCCCCCGAGTTCAATCCCCAGTACCAAAAAAACCCCACACAAAATAAAAAATAAAATAGGGCTAGGGGTATAGCTCAGAAGTAGAATGCTCCTGGGTTCAATCTCCAGTACCAGAATAAACAAACAAACAAACAAACAAACAAACAACTATTATTTATAGCTGGGTGTGGTGGTGCACGCCTGTAATCCCAGTATTTGGGAAGCTGAGACAAGACAGCCTCAGCAGTGAAGCAAGATTCTCAGCAACCTCATGAGACCCTGTTTCAAAATAGGCTGGGGTTGTAGCTTGGAGGTAGAATGCCCCTGGGTTCAATCTCTCTCTCTGTCTCTCTCTCTCTCTCTCACACACACACACACACACTAATAATAATAATAATAATAAATATTATTTACTACTTCTACAAATATTTATTGAATGTCTGGTATAGTGTGGAGAATGTGACTGCCAGAAACAGGTTAATATTTGCCTTGGAAAGGTCTAAGGGTCATGGAAAGCCATGATCAGACTGATGAGCTAGCTGAAAGCAGCCTGTTCCTCCAAGGTAAACAATCCTGGGTCTCTTGCTGGCACCTACTCCCAAATATTCCAACTTGTCAAACATTGTCTCAAGGATTTTCTGCACATCCTTAGCGGTTTTATTGCTAACCGCTATCTCAAAGACTTTCTGCAATTGTTCTGTGGCCAGTCCATTTAAACATTAACCCCTAGCCCTCGCTTCATGTTTACTAGTTAAAATTTACCTTCTGAGCTCTGTACATATGCAGTAGCATCCACACCTCAACCTCCCCCCTCAAGAATGAATAAAAGCTGTGGACCAGTGGGGCCTCTGCCTGAGAGTGAAGCCCCTGGCCTGCCCTTCTCAATCTGCCCTGGGTACACGTCATTCTTTTCCCTTCAGGTACCACACACACAAAAAATTTTATCAGACATAGGACTCTAATGAGATGAGGTTGAAGGTCCTAGTAAAACTACTTCATGCAGAAAATTTGATGAAAAAGTTAAAGCTAACAAGCTGGGCATGGTGGCACACATACATATGTAAACCAAGCAACTCACGAGGCTGAGAAAGGAGGACTGCAAATTTTAGGCCAGCCTCAGCAATTTAGAGAGATCCTATTTAAGAGAAAAAATAAAAAGGGTTGGGGGTATAGTTCAGTGGTAGAGCGCCCATGGGTTCGATCTCCAGTACTCCCCCTACAACACACACACACAAAAGTTGAAGCTAAAAGAGCAGCAGGTGAAGATTTCCTATATGCATGGTGAGTCGTAACCCTTGCTCATTTGTTTACCTTTACTATCTGGTGTCAATAAGACCCTGTGTACTTGGACCCAGAAGAGAGCCAGTGAGACTTTTTTTGGTACTGGAGACTGAATCCATGGGGCATTCTATGTGAGTTACATCCCCAGCCCTTTTTATTTATTTTTGTGGTGCTGGGGATTGAACCCAGGGGCATTCTACCTCTGAGCTACACTCACAACCCTGTATTGTTTTTTGTTTTGAAACAAGGTCTCAGTAAATTGCTCAGGCTGACCTCAAACCTATGATGCTCCTGTCTCGTCTCAGCCTCCCAAGTACTGGGATTACAACTGTGTGCCACCACGCCCAGCTCTGGCTGCCCTTTTTATTTTTTATTTTGAGACAGGGTATCATTCAGTAGGCTCAGGCTGGTCTCAAACTTGCAATCTTCCTGTCTCAGCCTCCTGAGTAGCTGCGATTACAGGAGTGTGCCATCACACCCAGCCCATGGTCTCTTTAGTTAAATGAATCTCTTAGAGACAAGGAGAGGCCGGGCGTAGTGGCACACGCTTGTAATCCCAGTACTTGGGAGGCTGAGACTGGAGGATCCGGGTTCGCGGCCAGCCTCAGCTATTTAGTGAGGCCTCTGCAACTTAGTGAGACCCTGTTTCAAAATAAAGAATAAAAAATAGGGCTGGGGGTGTAGCTCGGAGGTAGAATGTCCCTGGATTCAATTGCCAGTGCCAAAAAAAAATTTTTAAAAAAGAGACAAGGAGAGGGAGGATTCCAAAAAAAAAAGATCCAAGAGATATAATTATCAAATGCAATGTATTCAATGTGTGGTCCTTGATTAGATCCTAGTTGAAACAAACAAGCTGCAAAAGATGTTTTGGGGACAACTGGAGAAATATGAATATGAATTGGTCATCAGATAACATTAGGGCATCACAAGTAATTTTTTTAAAAGAATAATGGTATATATAGTTAATTAGAAAAAATTTTGAGAGACATATTGAAGTATCTAAAAATCTGAAATGTCACAGTACTTATAATTTACTATAAAATACTTACAGGAGAAAATAATGGACATATTATAGATATATGAGTACTTCTATTTTCCTTTATGTTTGAAGAATCTCAAAGTTTAAAAAGAGAGTGAGAAAGCCGGGCGTGGTGGCACACGCTTGTAATCCCAGTACTTGGGAGGCTGAGACCAGAGGATCCGGCTTCGCAGCCAGCCTCAGCTACTTAGTGAGGCCCTCCGCAACTTAGTGAGAACCTGTTTCAAAATAAAGGATAAAAAATAGGGCCGGGGGTATAGCTCGGAGGTAGAATGCCCCTGGGTTCAATCCCCGGTACCACAAAAAAAGATAAAAAATAAAAAAAAATAAAAAGAGAGTGAGAGCTGGGAGTGGTGGTGCACACCTGTGATCCCAGTACTTGGGAGACAGAGACAAGAGGATCGCAGGTTTTAGGCCAGCCTCAGCAACTTAGTAAGACCATTTCAAAATAAAAAACAAAAAGGAGTGGGGGTGTAGCTCAGAGGTAGAATGCCCCTAGGTTCAATCCCCAGTACCAAAAGCAAAAGAGAAACAGATTGAGAGGCCGGCATGGTAGCGCATGCCTATAATCCCAGTATTTTGGAGGCTGAAAAAAGGAGGATCACAGGTTTGAGGCCAGCCTCAGCAATTTAGGGAGACCCATAGCAACTTAGTGACACACTGTTTCAAAATACAAAATAAAGCCTGGCATGGTGACACATGCCTGTAATCCCAGTACTTTGGGAGGCGGAGACCGGAGGATCCGGGTTCGCGGCCAGCCTCAGCTCGCTCTCTCTCTCTCTCTCTCCCTCTCTCTCTCTCTCTCTACCTAGTGAGGCCCTCCGCAACTTCGTGAGACCCGGTTTCAAAATAAAGTATACAAAATAGGGCCGGGGGTGTAGCGTGGAGGTAGAACGCCCCTGGGTTCAATCCTCGGTACCGCAAAAAAAAAAAAAATAATACAAAATAAAAAGGGCTTGGAGTACAGCTTGGAGGTAGAATACCTCTGGGTTCAATCCGCAATACCAAAAAAAAAAAAAAAAGATTGAGAGCAGAGAATATTTCATCTTTGCAGGTTGGGGATAATTGTGGAATTAGGAAGTGAAACAAAAAACATAGGTCTAAGATGAATGATGATGGTTTTCAGCTATATTTAGGACAAAAATTAACATGTAATTTGCCTGCTGCTTTGGTTTGAGATAACCTGATACACTAAAAATACTAGCACCCCAATGGCTTTACTGTGCTTTAAGCTGAGACAAAAGGACATAAGAAGAAAAACGAGGTACAAATAAAGGGGAAAACTCCAAGTCTCTGAGACTTCTAGTCAGGTAGGATGTAGTAAGGTCAGGGAACTTTCTATTACAGGTTATCTAAATTTATTTGAATATGGTCATTATAAAAGTCTAACTCGTTAGGATATATTGTAAGTCAGAAACATTTGATATTAAATTTCTTTTCTCCCATTTTCATTACTGGGGATTGAACCTCGGGAAGCTTTACAATTGAGCTACATCCCAACCCTTTTTTAAAATTTGAAACAAGGTCTGGCTAATTTGCCAAAGTTGGCTTTAGACTTGTGATTCTCCTATCTCAGCCTTGATGTTACAATATTTTAAAACGCCGGGCGTGGTGGCGCATGCCTGTAATCCCAGTATTTTGGGAGGCGGAGACCGGAGGATCTGGGTTTGTGGCCAGCCTCAGCTCGCTCTCTCTCTCTCTCTCTTTCTCTCTCTCTCTCTACTTAATGAGGCCCTCCGCAACTTTGTGAGACCTGGTTTCAAAATAAAGTACTAAAAATAGGGCCGGGGGTGTAACGCAGAGGTAGAATGTCCCTGGGTTCAATCCCCGGTACCGCAAAAAAAAAAAAAAAAATTTAAAACACATCTTTTATTTAATTACCTGTTTTGATTGTCTTTCCAGGACTTCAGCTTTTAACCAGGTTTCAACTTCCTCAATTTTCTTTTTATGCACAGCAAGTTCATGCTAAGATAAAAAATTCAGGCTTAAAATAAAACATTTTAACTTAATTATTTTGGTATATTGGCCCCTATTAACCTAAATGATTTTAGTGGAAAAAAAACCTTAAAAACCAGTAACATACTATATTCTAATAAGTCTTTTGATTATACTTGAATTTTTATATTACCATGGAAAAATCCTATGTTTATGTGGATATTACTGTATGATAATTTTGGATAAGTTTGTAAGTATAAAATTTTTTAAAGTACAGAAATACATATTGGGAAGGGAATAGGAATGAGTATTACATTTATCAAAAAATATAGTTTGATATTATATTGAATATATGACATATATTTCATTTTCATTGAATATATAATATATATTATATTATGTATTGTTGGGATTAAATTAAAGCTAAGACAAGGAACCAATGCTATAACTCTCAAATAACTGTTGATAAAATCTGAGACTTTGAACATTAAAAAAAAAATCTGAGCCAGGCGTGGTGGCACACGCTTGTAATCCTAGTACTTGGGAGGCTGAGACTGTAGTATCTGGGTTTGCGGCCAGCCTCAGCTGCTTAGTGAGGCCCTCCGCAACTTTGTGAGACCCAGTTTCAAAATAAAGTATAAAAAATAGGGCCAGGGGTGGAGCTCGGAGGTAGAATGCCCCTGGGTTCAATCCCCGGTACCAAAAAAAAAAAAAAAATCTAGAAACTACTGATTTTACCCCACTTCACTTGTATAGATTCTTTTATCTTTAATGAGTAAAAATCTGAAAATGGATATTTTTCTCCTCATCCACCCTGAAATTAAATCAGGTAAACATGTTTGTATGCTATTTAATACCTGAGTTTCTGGTTTATATTTATCCACCCAAGGTTCATTTTCAGACAGATATTCTTTTGAATTTTCTAGACCATAAATCTGTTCAGAGGATGGCTTTCCTTTTTTTCGAGCTGGAAATCGGTTACTTTCTATTGCCGAAGGTACATTTTTTCTTCTATGATTTGAGTTATTCACAGTTAAAGATGTGGAAGTAATAGTAGAGATGGCTATATTCTCTGAAAAATCATCAAATGATGGGTCTACCCAATCTGTTACCTGAAAAAAGAAACCATGTAAATATGACATTTCACTGGGACTGGTGGCACTTGCCTGTAATGCCAGTACTTGGGAGGCTGAGACAAGAGGATCGCAGGTTTGTAGCCAGCCTCCATAACTTAGTAAGACCCCGTTTCAAAATAAAAAGAATAAAATCTGGCTGGGGGTGTAGCTCAGAGGCAGAATGCCCCTGGGTTCCATCCCCAGTATAAATAAATAAATAAGTAAGTAAGTAAATATGACATTTCTTAATCTATTCCCTATATAAACAGAACTTCTCTAGAAACAAAAATATACATCTATTTATAACATTTAAAATAAAAAACTTGCTGGGTGTGGTGGCACATGCCTATAATCCCAGTACCTGAGAGGCTGTGATAGGAGAATAGAAGGTTTGAAGACAGCCTCAGCAAGTAGTGAGACTCTCATCAACTTAGTGAGACCCTGTTTCAAAATAAAAAATTAAAAAATCGGACTGGGGTGTAGCTCGAAGGTAGAATGCCCCTGGGTTCCATCCCCAGTACCACAATTAATTAATTAAAAATTCAGTCAGGCCGGGCGTGGTGGCGCACGCTTGTAATCCCAGTACTTGGGAGGCGGAGACTGGAGGATCCAGGTTCACAGCCAGCCTCAGCTACTTAGTGAGGCCCTCCGAAACTTCGTGAGACCCCGGTTTCAAAATAAAGTATTAAAAAGAATAGGGCCGGGGGTGTAGCGCGGAGGTAGAACACCCCTGGGTTCAATCCCCAGTACCGCAAAAAAAAAAAATAAATAAATAATAAATAAATAAATAAAAATTCAGTCAGGCATGGTGGCCCATGTCTGTAATCCCAGTACTTGAGAGGCTGAGAGAAGAGGAGTGAAGGTTCACTGCCAACCTCAGCAACTTAGCAAAGTTCTCAGTAACTTAGCGAGACCTTGTTTGCAAATAAAAAAAAAAAAAACAGGAGGTAGAATGCCCTTGGGTTCAATCCCCAGCACCACAAAAAAAAAAAAAAAAAAAAAAAAAAAAAAAAAAAAAAAAAAAAAAAAAAAAAAAAAAAAAAAAAGCCAGGTATAGTGGCACACGCCTATAATCCCAGTACTTGGGAGGCTGAGACAAGAGGATCGCAGATTTGAAGCCAGCCTTAGCAACTTAATGAGGCTGTCAGCAACTTAGAATCTATTTCAAAATAAAAAAAAATAAAATAGGGTTGGGGGTATAGCTTGGAGGTAGAATGCCCTGGGCTCAATCCACAGCACCACAAAAGAAAGCTCACAAAGAAAAAGAAAAAGAAAAAGAAAAAGAAAAAGAAAAAGAAAAAGAAAAAGAAAAAGAAAAAGAAAAAGAAAAAGAAAAAGAAAAAGAAAAGAAAAATCTCAGCTGGGTGTGGTGGTTCACACTTGTAATCCCAGTACTTGGGAAGCTGAGACAGGAGGATCACAGGTTCCAGGCCAGCCTCAGCAACTTAGCGAGACCATTTCCAAATAAAAAATGAAATAGGGCTTGGAGGTGGAATGCCCCTGGGTTCAATCCCTTGTACCACAAAAAGATAAATAAGTAAAATAAAAAGGGCTGGAGTGTAGCTCAGTGGTAGAAACCCTCTGGGTTCAATCTCCATACCACAAAAATAAATAACTTACAAATTACCTCTGCATGTAAAAGTATGTGTTACTAGTTGCTTTTTTTATTTTGGGCTTATTTATTTATTTGGCACTGGGGATTGAACCAGGGGCGTTCTAACTCCAAGATACACCCCCAGCCCTTTTATTTTTTGTTTTTTGTGTATGGTAGTGGGGAATGAACCCAGGGGCATTCTACCTCTGAGCTACACCCCCAGCCCTTTTTTATTTTGAAACAAGGTCTCGCTAAGTTGCGGTGGGCCTCAATAAGTTGCTAAAGCTGTCCTCGAAATTGCGATCCTCCTGTCTCGGCCTCCCAAGTACTGGGATTATAAATACGAGCCACCACACCTGGCTTTAGTTTTTATGTATAACAGGGTCTCACTAAATTGTTAAGGCTGGCCTTGAACCTGAATCCTCCTGTTTCAGTTTTCCAAGTACTGGGATTACAAGAGTAGTCATCAATCCTGGCTTACTTTTCTACTTTATAATAAGCACATATGTATATTTGTGTACTTGACCAAAGTAATCATGAATGTCATATAAATAATTAGAACACGCCAGGTGTGGTGGCTCGTATTTATAATCCCAGTACTTGGGAGGCTGAGACAGGAGGATCACAGGTTCGAGGACAGCCTCAGCGAGTAGTGAGACTCTCATCAACCTAGTGAGACCCTGTTTCAAAATAAAAATAAAATAGGAGACAGGCATGGTGGCACATGGCATGGAATCCCAGTACTTGGGTGTAGCTCAGAGGTAGAATGCCCCTGGGTTCAATCCCCAGTCCCACAAATAAATAAATAAATTAAATTAAATAGGGCTGGTGGTGCAGCTCAGAGGTACAATACCCACTTGGTTAAATCCCCAGACCCCCCCACACACACACACACAAAAGTTTTCAGCCTTTTCCTTGTGACTGGGACTATAAACACTTTTTTAAAAATAAGTTTGTGGTTTACCATATGGTTATTTTACAACTTATTATCAGACTTGTTTAGATCACTAATTATAACAGATACTGGGCACCATTACTTTGAAAATAGTGTTATGTCATTAAGATTATACAAAATATTTATAATTCTTTTTATGGAATTATTACATGGCCATTTTAGTGTATCATACCTTTGTGGAAGATAACTTTGGTCTAAGAAAAGTTTTTGACATTATAAACTTTAACAGTTCCCATCCGTAGTATACAATCTGCAGTACGTTAAAGTACAATTCACCTGGGGGGAGAGAAAAACACCTCAAATCAAGAAAAACTGTAAATGCAGAATTATAGTAATCAGTATATACTGATAAAATCAACATAATAAAGTTAAGGTTCAAAACTAGTGAAAGAGAACATAGTAAACATAGACGGACAAATCCAAATGCTAAAATAAGTTTTACTTTTAGCAAATGTATCAAATATCTACTTGTGGTGGTATAAATGAAGTTTTTCACATGAACTCAGCGATGTATTAAAAGAAAAAACCCGGCTGGGCGTGGTGGCGCACACTTGTAATCCCAGTACTTGGGAGGCAGAGACCGGATCGCTGCCAGCCTCAGCTACTTAGTGAGGTCCTCCGCAACTTAGTGAGGCCTGGTTTCAAAATAAAGTATAAAAAAAAAAAAAATAGGGCGCCGGGCGTGGTGGTGCACGCTTGTAATCCCTGTACTTGGGAGGCGGAGACTGGAGGATCTAGTTCGTGGCCAGCCTCAGCTGCTTAGTGAGGCCCTCTGCAACTTGGTGAGACCCTGTTTCAAAATAAAGGATAAAAAATAGGGCCGGGGGTGTAGCTTGGAGGTAGAACGCCCCTGGGCTCAATCCCTGGTACCGCAAAAAAAAAAACCCATATTTATGTGTACCTACTTTGTCATAAAGAAAAGTTGAACAGTCCTATTTGAAAAGTTTTTAAGCTGATAATTAAAGTTTTTCTTACTTCAAATTGCAAAGTATAGTTCATTTCCAAATTTAAAAAATACAATGAATTCAGACTTATCACTTAGTTTGGACAAAGAATTTCAATTCTGCTGTAAATCTCTTTTATTACTGTCTTCCATATTTGAAAATGTAATTAGAAAATTTCTTGGCAAAACTGTGTTCTTCAGCTTTCAATATATATCTACCGATCTATCTATCTATATTTTTTGGTACTGGGGTTCAACCCAGGGGCATTCTACCTCTGAGCTATGTTCCCACTAAGTTGCTGAAGTTAGCCT
The DNA here is from genome assembly GCA_004027185.1 of Glis glis. Taxonomy (NCBI): domain Eukaryota; kingdom Metazoa; phylum Chordata; class Mammalia; order Rodentia; family Gliridae; genus Glis; species Glis glis. The sequence continues at coordinate 16,792 of PVJS01040590.1, forward strand.
TAAAGCTGTGATACTCCTGTCTCAGCCTCCCAAGTACTGGGATTACAAGTGTGGGCGACCACGCTTTTGTAATTCTTTTTTTTTTTTTATTTTCGGTACTGGGGATTGAACCCAGGGGCATTCTACCTCCAAGCTACATCCCCAGCCCTATTTTTTATTCTTTATTTTGAAACAGGGTCTCACTAAGTTGCTCCAACTTTCGTAACTCTTAAATGCTTCTGCAAACTAGTGAATTCAATCATTTTAAATTAGCTAGAAGCGGGGCGCGGTGGCACACCCTTGTAATCCCAGTACTTGGGAGGCTGAGAAAGGAGGATCACAGCTTCGCGGCCAGCCTCAGCAGCTTGTTAAATTGTTTCCAAATAAAAGAATAAAATAGGGCTGGAGTCTAGCTCGGAGGTAGAATGCCCCTGGGTTCCATCCCCAGTAACACACACACGCGCGCGCGCGCACGCACGCACGCACCCAAATAATTGAATAAATAAATAGAGAAGCTAGAAGTTTTCTAAGCTGACAAGCCTATACATTGGAACGCGTACTGGACTGTTTTTATAGTTTGGAAGAACACACTGCCTACAAAACAAACACTCCCCGCATACTAGAAAATAAATCGTTCACCTGTCCCCCAAAACAGTTCACGATTAGAAAGACTTTCAAGTTTCAAAAAGGCACATTGATGGGGGAAATAAAACATATTTGAGCAAATATAGTTGGTACGTCGGAATAAAAGGTGAAGACTGCTGTTATGGTCAGGACTCTAATGACTTTAAAAACAGGGCTGACGATCACCTCCTTTTAAAAGCAGGTAACTGTCCCTGACGACGTCAGGTTCCTAAAATGAGACGTCAAAGGCAGAAGACACCTTCGAGACTATTTCGAGCAGACCCACCACCACCTCACACACTACACGGGGGTGCTAAGCGCTGATATTCGTCCCAAGTAACCCTGCGATCAGGGGTGAGCCGGGCTGAGCTCACACGTCCCCGCGGCAGGCCTGGGCTCTGCAGCCCCATCCTTCTCAGCCCAGATGGGATGGGCGGGGCGGGAGGAGGAGCGACGAGAGCCCCGGCAGGCGTGAGGCAGAAATGGCCTCGCGCCGCTAGGACCTACAAAACACACAACCTCAGCCGCGGCGGCCTTACTTTCTGGGCGCTGCATCCCCTCGTGGGCGGGAAGGAACCGAGGAAGCGGCCGCCGCTCCCGGTGGCAGGGCAGCCAGCGGCCCTCTCCGGGCTCAGCGCCCACACTCCGAGGCCCCGCCCCGGGGGCCTTCCAGAGCGGCGGCGCTTCCGCGACGCACGAGGGGCGTCCAGCGCGCTGCCTGACCCGAGGCGCGGGCCGGCGCCGGGCCCCGGCGCTCCGCACGCCACGGCAGCGTGTCACAGTGCGCCGGGTAACCGGCGTCGGCGGCCGGGCTGCGGCGGTGCCGGGGGCGCGGCGCAGGGCGCGGGCACCTCGGGCTGCGGGCTCCGGCAGCCGCCCGCCCCTTCCGGCTGCTGCCTGCGGTGCGCCGGGAGCGTGAGCGAGGCGCCTGCGTCCGTCGCCGGGAGAACTATGTTGCTGCCGAACATCCTGCTCACCGGT
>PVJS01040591.1:0-18367 GCA_004027185.1 Glis glis
AACTACAAAGCTTCTGCTCATCAAAGGAAACCATCAAGAGCCTAAAGAGAAAGCCTACAGAATGGGAGAAGATATTTGCAAGCTATCCCTCTGACAGAGGTCTAATATCTAGAATATACAAAGAACTTAAAAGGCTTTACACTAAGAAAATAAATAATCCGATCAAGAAGTGGGCAACTGAAATGAATAGACACTTCACAAAAGAAGAGATACAAATAGCCAATAGATACATTAGTCTCTTTGTATAGAGAAGTTGAGGCCCAGGAAATCTAAATAAATTGCCCAAAGTCACAAAGTTAACAAATGGCAGAAGCAGAAATCAAACCTAAATTTAATTATAAAGGCTGATTCTAAAATTCACTGATCAGTGCCCTTCGGTAAATTTCTTAATCTCTCTAGATTTTAATTCCTTTGCATGTATAAGGAGTTAAGCTATTTCTGTATAATTTATCCAGTTGTTGGATTAATAAAAATAATACAAGGAGTGAATATGTTTTATAAATTATGATATTGGATAAATATCTCAAAAATTTTATTACTTTTTCTTCATATACTAGGTTATATTAAATAAAAACAGTATTTAGAGTCCATCAGTTTCCTAGATATATAAAGCTAGAGATATGTTCTATCAGTTTTATTAACTGAATTTTGTCTTTATAAAATAACCTATCATAAATTTGAACCAAAACAATACTATATATTATCCAACTATAAAATACAAGATGATGTTATTCTTAAGGACAATTAGAATTGGGTTGTGTTACATAAAAATATTCCCAAATAACAAATACTGTGTTTTAAATCATTATTACCTGAAAATGTTCATTTTAATGAAAACAATTTCAATGAAATTCTTGAGTATATTTATAAAATGACAAAAAATCCCAAACTCTCACATCAGTAGATGTAGCCAATTCTGTCTCCCCAATATAAATAGGTAAAGCAGTAACATCCCATAGTATCTAATTCTTTCTTATATTTCCATATTGTAATCTTGATGTTTACATTCATGTTTCAATAATTCCAAAAACTGTTAAAATTTTTAAAACTATAAAATTTTATACAAATATAATATAGAAGCAGAAGGAACTACTGAAATTACTTCATTTGAAGAAAAAACTGGGATAAGAGTAGTGCTTAGCAAAAGTAAAGTTCAATGAGTCACACTTCCCACTTCTGAAAATTGTCCAAATGCATTGATATAAAGAGCAAGAGGATGAGCTTGACAGTCACAAATATGATTTCAATCCTTTGCTTATCACTTATTAGCTAACATATCTTCAACAGTTTACATTGCACTATAAGTTCTAGGTAATCTTAGTATTTGCCACTTAGATTTTCTGTGAAGAAAATGAGTTCATTCTTATGAAGAAGTATGCATAGTTTCAGAAAGATATTGAGAAATAATAATGTATAAATATTTCAGAGTTGGTGCATGCCCATAATCTTAGTACCTGGAAGGGTGAGACAGGAGGATCACAGGTTTAAGGCCAGTGTGCAGTAACTTAGCTAGACTCTTTTTCAAAATAAAAAGTGAAAAGAACTGGGTATTGTAGCTCAGTGGTAGAGATCCCAGCATTCAATCGCTACTAACACACACACACGCATGCACGCACACACACACACACACACAAAATTAAGGCTTTTTAGAAAGTGCTATGATTGAATAAAGCTTGTTTTTGCCAAAACTCATGTTGAAATTTCATTCCCAACTTAATAGTTTTGAAGGCAAGTGGAACCTTTAAGAGGTAATAAAGAGGTGAGGAGGACTCCATGCCTTTCTTGTGGTATGGCTCAGTTGATCATGAGCATATGTTGTCATGAAAGCTAGTTTGGCTTCCTAGACTTTCTCTCGCTTCCTCTCTATTAACATGTGACCATCTCCACTCTCTGCCTTGTTATGACCCAAATCCAAGCCAAGCAGACTCGAAGGCCATGCTCTTGAGTTTTCCCACCTCCAGAACTGTGAGCCAAAATACACTTGTATTCTTTAGGAATTACCAAGTCTCAGATATTCTTTCTGTTAAAAGAACAAAAAGCAGACTAAAGCAGAAAACACTCTAAACACAGTTTGTATTAAAGAACATGCTTAGCCGGGCGTGGTGGCGCACGCTTGTAATCCCAGTACTTTGGGAGGTGGAGACCGGTTGACATTGGTGTGCTCCACCTGGATCCCGCTTCAGTAATGAAGGATTTATTTAGCCAAATGATCAGGGAGCTGCCAGAAGATGGCCCTCATCTTCTAGCTCTCTGCTGAAGACAGCTGTCACACACTAGGGCACTGCTGTGTCCAGGGGCATCCTGCATCAACAGACTGAAAATCTAACTCACAAACACTGTGAAGGGCTATCCTAACTTGAGAGCATGGCCAAGGCCTTCATCCGGCCTGCACTGAAGAGTGACTTCTCCTTCTGCCAAATCTTACTTTCCCTTCCCTTCCACAGGTGCTAATCCTAAAAACACCTTCAAATAAATGCTCTTAGCTGGGTGTGATGGAATACACCTGTAATCCCAGTACTTGGGAAGCTAAGACAGGAAGATTGTGGGTTGGAGGCCAGCTTCAGCAACTTAGAGAGACCCTGTTTCAAAATAAAAAGGGTGGGGATGTAGCCTGGATGTAGAATGCCCCTAGGTTCTATCTCCAGTACCAACTAACTAACTAACTAACTAACTAACTAACTAACTAACTAAAAGCTCTGCAGGTTAAAGGGCCTCAGTTTAGCAGCACAGCCTCACCCCGGCTTGCTTCACACTCATCCTACCACACCCACTTGCGCTTCTCTGGCTTTCTCATCCTTGGCTGTTTAAGCACTCTTATGCTTCTGTTTGGACCCCGCCCCTCATCGCTGTTCATTCAGTGTTTGCCTACTCACATTTCAGTCCAATGAAAGTCGATTCCTTCTGGGAGGTTTTCCCCACATCTTTCATCTGGAGTACAGGTTTTGCTCTGTGCTCCCCAGTACTACTTAGATACTGACTGATATTACAGATCACACCAAAGTATTATTATTATTATTATTTTTGTCTTTTAGGACTGAATAAAGCATCTTAGAAAAAGAAAACATAGACACTCTTGACCCTTTTCTTCAATGTGTGGCACACTCCCCAACACAAAATTAGTTCTTGATAAGGATTTGTCAATTGAATAAAATAAGGAAGCTTATGATTGAGAGAAATATTAAATGAAGATGAAAGAAAGTGATTCAAAACCCTGGAGACATACTCCACATCTTTTTTTCTGGCTATCTGTCATTTTTGAACAGTTTGTTAAACTTCTATTCTCATGACAATAATAATAATGAATTATAACAATAAGAATGCTATTATTATCTAACATCAATAAATCCCTAAGTACTGGGAGTTATGCTAAGTGACTTAAATGGATTATTGTATTTTCTCTCAATAACAGTGCTGTGTGTTATTATTATCATACTCAACCTCATTTTGCAGATAAAAAAGAGAGGTTGGGTAATTTAAACTGAATTTTAAAGAAAAACTGATCCCATTATTAAATATGTTCCCCCTCAAGGAAGGCATTTTTTAATAACATGATAATTTACTGCCTTTATGATATTAGCAAAACTAAGGGAACCAATGAAAGAAAATAAGTAGAGACTAAGAATTAGACATTGAATCACTAACCGAATGGCATAGACAGACAAAAATGCTCAGATTTCCATTTCCCTCATAAGTAGAAATCCAGTCAGTTGCTGAGAGAAGTTGACAAAGATAAGTGAAACATTTCAGGTATGCAAAGTAAATATTTATTTTCCCTCCTCTTGCTTTCTTACACTCCATAATGACTTTCACTTTTCATATAAGGTATTAATTTGGGGCTATGTGTTACATTTCACACTAAAATAATATTGGCTATTAGTTGTATTTTTCTTCTTTATACAAATCATCATGATCTACCTGTGCTTAATATTAGTTAAAATTAAAAACTGATAATTTTTAACTACAAGTAAATTTGTTTCATGATATATGCCTTTTTTCTAAATTACTCAGAAGTAAATACAGCATTATAAAATCTCAAGTTTACATAAAGGCATCAACATGCAGAGAGAGAGAGAGAAACTGGAGTGGAGTAGAGTGGCAAAGAGCCTGAAAAAATCAAAGGACCCTCTAGTACTGTTTTCTTGACTTCCAAACAAAGACATTTTGCAGGAAAAAAATGATTTGAAACTGTTCAACAAGGAGCTACAGTTAACTCATGAAAAAACTTTATTATTAACATACTGGCAAAGAAACTTCCAAGAGTCCATAGAAGAACATTCTCAAAGTTGTTCTGGAATATAGTTTCAGATGGTACAATATCATGTTACCTAAAAATGTCATCATTGATGGAAGACTTCTGGGGTAGACAGACCCAAGTGGTTAACATCCTAACACCAACTGTCCCAAAATTCACTTTTAAGAAATTAAGGAGATGGCTTTTCTTTTATTCAACTTAATATTTTAAAAATAGCACTCTAGGCTCTTCACCATTCTTCTTTTTCTTAATATACCTTTACGGGTGCATTGTAGTCTCACATTATAATGAAATTCAGAGTGACATCACCATTCCAATACTTCACTTGATTTCTGTCTAGTATGCTGAGACTATAAGAATGAGCCAGCAGTGATGCACAGTGGATATTAACTCCAAATTAAATTGCTATGCTGTCTCATCAGCTTGTTAGCAAAACAAGGAAAATTATGCAAGATTAGTTCAGCAAAAGTGAAAATATGAGCCAGACCTGGTGGTGCATTCCTGTAATTCCAATACTTAGGAGGCTGAGACAAGAGGATCACAGGTTCAGCCAGCCTCAGCAACTGAGCAAGACTATGTTTGAAAATGAAAAATAAAAAGGGCTGGGGGTGTAGCTCAGAGGTAGAATGCCCCTGGGTTCAATCCCAAGTATCAGAAAAAAATGTGACAATGTATAAATGTAATATAGATTTGAAAAATTCAAGAAAACAATATAATTCCATATCTATAAGGTTTAATGAAGCAGAGATTTTCCTATTATACATAAATTTTACGAGGAGAGATTATTTACACACATTGAAATGATACTGTGGTCAGCAGAACATTTAGTTAAGACAAGTTCAAAACACTGACTTTATATAACGATAAGAAAATTTTGCAAAACTTTTCATGACTTTCTTATTAAACTTATTTTTAACTGATAAACAAAACATGAATACTTTATATAACTTAATAGGTACTATGTGAAGTTTTGACACATGTATACATTGTATATTTAAATCAGGTCAAACATATCTACCTCCTCAAAGATTATTTCTTTATGGTGAAAATTTTCAAAATTCTTTCTTCAAAGTTTTTGAAATATCCTTTATATTATTCCTATCTATAGTCATCCTACTGTGTCATAGTACACCAGGACTTCTTATTCTTTTTTTCATATACTTTTATTGGTGCATTGTAGTCTTACATCATCATGTAGTTCAGAGTGATAGGGACATATATGCACACAACACTTGGTGAGCTTACCCCTAGCTCCCTCCCCAGTCTCTCTTCTTTCCCACACGTGATATTGAGATTGGCATTGATAATTTCACATATGTACATAACGTTAATGGAAGTGTTTCCTTCATTAATTCTCTCTCTGCCCCTGCCCTGAACTTCCCCGAGAACACCTCCCTGGTTCCACTGGGATTTCTCTTCCATTATCTAAAGTTCTTCTTGTATCCTGATTACTCTGTAGCTTCCACATAGGAAAGAAAAATATATAACCCTTCACTTTCTGTGACTGATTAATCTCACTTAATATAATGTTCTCCAGATCCATCCATTTTCCTGCAAATGACATAATTTTGTTCTTTATTGCTGAGTAGAATTTCATTGTGCGTATAACCCATAATTTTGTAATCCATTCATCTCTTGATGGACACATAGGTTGGTTCCATGATCTGGTTATTGTGAGTTGTGTTGCTATAAACATGTATATGCATGAATCACAATAATATTCTGATTTTGATCCCTTTGGAAAGATATTCAGGAGTGGTATAGCTGGATTTTATAGGGGATCGATTCACAGTTTTCTGTTTTCCACACTGATCTCCAGAACTTCTTATTCTTGTTCAATTATAACTTAATATCTACCCATCTATCTATCTGCATATCTCCCCCTCCTAGTGTACATCACAGCTTCCAATAATCAATGTTTGACACAAATTCTACGGCTCAACGTTTTAACTTCCACATGAGTGGAATTTAAAGACGCTTGTTATTTCTGTGCTGGCTTATTTCACTTAACATGGTGATCTCCAGTTCCATCTATGTTGTGAGGAATGATAGAATTTTATTCTTTTATGGATGAATAGTATTTCTTTGTATATATTTAGCACATTTTCTTTATATTTTCCTCACTTGAGGGACATTGAGATTGTTTTCATTCTTGGTCATTGTGAATAGTGCTGTAATGAACATGGAAATGCAGGTATCTCTTCCATGTACTGGTTTTATTTCCTTTGAATATATGCCCAGTGGAGGGATTTCTACATCATACAGTAGTTCTATATTTAATTTTTTAGGCACCTCCATACTGTTTCCATAATGGTTGTACTAATATACACTCTCACCAACAGTGTGCAAAGGTTTCTTTTTTTTCCAATCCTAGCCAACACTTACTATCATAGTCATTTTGATAACAGCAATTCTCACTGGTGTGGGGTGATATCTCATTGTGGATTTGATTTACATTTCCCTGACAGGGATGTTGAGCATTTTTTTTTCATATACCTGTTTTCTGTCTGAATGTCTTATGTAGGAAATATCTATTGAGGTCTTTCATTTTTTAATAAATCTGTTTTCTTACTGTTGAATATTTTGAGTTTCTGATATATTTTGAATATTAACCCCTTTTAAGATGTATACATTCAAAATATCCTCTCCCATCCTGAAGGTTATCTCATCACCCTGTTTATTATATTGTTTGCTGTGAAGAAGATTTTTAATTTGCTACAATCCCATTCGTCTATTCTTGTTTTGGTTTTCTGTGTTTTGTCCAAAAACATTCTTGACTATTCCAATATCCTGAAGCTTTCCCCATGTGTTTGCTTCTAAGTAGGTTTGTTGTTTTAGGTGTTACATTAAAGCCTTTAATCCATTTAAAATTATTTTTTGCAACTGATAAGGAATAAGGGTCTAGCTTCATTTTTCTGCATGTAGACACCCAATTGTCCCAATTCCATTTGTTGAAAAGACTGTCCTTCTTCCGCTGCATGCTCTTAGCACCTTTGTTGAAAATCAGCTGGCTGCAGTTGCATGGGTTACATCTAGGTTCTCTGTTCTGTCCCATTGGTCCATGTGTATGTTTTTATTCCAGTACCATCCTGCTCTGGCTATTATAGCGTTGCGGTATATTTTGAAGTAGGATGATGCACTGCCTCCTGTTTTGTTCTTTTTATTCAAGATGACTTTGGTAGGAAATCCTGGGGATAGGGGTTATTAGGATCTGCCCAGTGTTAGGTTTCACCAGCCTGGTACTGTGTTCCAAGGTCAAGTACTATGCTTCTATTATTTCTTGCCCCCAGTGAACGAAGCTTTGCTTTATGCTATATTCCCCGATAATACAGGTAAGGTTGGTGAAGGCCATCCTTTGGCCACCAGGTCTAACATTAAGCTTTGTTGTCCCAGAGTCCCACATTCATAAGGACCTTCATGGTCTCAGGGTATTTCAAGACTCACCACAGCTGGTACTAACATAGGTGGAGACTCAAATCTATTACACTGGCTTATGGGTCTTCACATGATGCCAGAGTAGATCTAGAGGCTTTGTCTGTGATCACTGGCTTTAGGATAGGTGTGTTTTTCAAGATCATAGAATGGGTGCTGGAGACAGCCCTTAGGCTGCCAAGGCTAACAGTAAGCTGGGCCACCTTGAGCCTCACAGTGGCAGAGACCAGCATAGTCTGCGGTGGTGGGTAGGGGTCCAGGCTCACTCCAAAGCTGGCAATGCTGCAGTTCCGATCTTGTATCTGCCCCACAGGTGCATAATTTTCTTTTTGATATTGGAACAGGTCTGATATTAGCAGCTCTGTCTATCAGCCTTGGCCATGGGCATAGTACCTGTTTTTCTGCTTGATGCTAAGTCTCATCCTAGAATTAATAGCACTGAGCTCTAAGAAAATGTCTTGTGTTTGTATTCTGCTATCCTGTGGGTGTCATCTTGTTCCCCTTCTCTGCCCAAGGTTGAAGAAGAAATTATGAAGACAATCAGCCACCTGTTTAATGCAGCCCCCTGGCTCAATCTGCAGTTGCTTGCTGGGGGCAGGGGCTGTAGGACTTTCCCAGCTCATGGCTTCACTCTGGCAGACCTAATACTGGATTTCAGGTTTAAGGTCTGGACTTAATTTCTTCTACGTCTCCTAAGAAGAAGGTTTCTCTCTCTCCATGCTGTTTGGAGTTGGGGGAGGGATAATATGAGTAGCTCCATTCTGTCTTCTCCAGTGTGTCTTATTATTATACTGAAATCAGACATTATAATGTCTCACCTGGCTTTAGTAGCTTTTGTGAAGGTAGTTTGGTCCTGCATGAATAGATTTTTAAATTGCTGTGTCTGTGGGGAGATGATTGCTGGAGAATATTATTCAGCCACCAACTTGCTCTGCTCCCAGAGCTTGTAATTTGGCTTTCTAATTTCACATATTGAATTTTTGGATTTCAGTGTTTAGGAAAATGATAATGTTAACACACTAAAATTATTTTGTCAGCATACATACTTAGTAAAAGTTACATTTTTTATTTAACTACAGATTTGAGGTAAGCATAAGGCGGTATTGACAAATTGAGTTTTAATGTGTGTCAGTATTTTTTTACACCAATGTTATGTAAAATTTTCCTAGAGATAGTATTTTTGTTAAGTTTATTTTTAAAACAAAAATAGTCTACTATGATGCTATAATTCAAAGTGGAAAAATGACTATACTTAATATTGAAAATAATTTCTTTTTTAGAACTTTGATCTTATTTTATATCTTGATTTGAAAGTAAAACCTGTTCAAAGACAACTCAATATATACAATTCGAGTACTAAAACACATAACTTTGCACATGAATTAAAACTTGATTGTTGATATGCAATACTATATTTTATGAATATAAATTAGTAAAAGAACATTCTGGCACAGAAAATGTTTCCTATGTATTTTAACACTTTTAAAAATGAAGAGATAATATACTCCAGAGAAAGAAATACTTTTTCTTGTTAGCTCTTGGGGGCTCAGGGAATAGAATTATGGAACATCAAGGAGGGAATACCTACAAAATTATATTAAACCACTATATTGAAAAAGATGATGCTAATGGTGTGTATTTGCATATGACACTTCCTGTAAAATAAATGTAGATAAATAAAACTAGAATTTATTATCTTGTCTTTGTTTTTTGCTTTATCTCAACTCTAGGGAACTGATCATTTATAGTGTTCTTTACATATTTTTCCTCCCATTTAGAATTTCTTTCCTTGGCAAACATTTCAGGAAGTTTTATGCATGAGAAAACCAAGTGTGTTTGAAATTGATAAAGGTTGTGAAGAGCTATATGCTAGCTACACAGAATTTCTGTAAATATATTTTAATGCAAATCTTATCAACTCAATGTCAGAATTATTTCAGTGATATTCATACTGCTGCAACATGCTCAGTCTAGAAATGAGCAAACTGTTCAGCAGAGATTCAGACTTTAAGCAGAGGTAGAAAAAAATTATTGGTTTTGTACATTTTCTGATAAACAAAGCAAACTTCTCAATGTATTCTCTTTTTAAATAAAGGTATATGACACAATTTTGATAAGGGTACAGTTAGGATAAGAAGAGGAAATGCTTACTGTATGGTCATTTCTCAAACAAAGAAACAAATTTTTTCTTTGAAAAAGTTCATAAATATATTTCCTTCTTCTCTGTCTCTTTTCAGATGCCACCTTTGATCCTTGGTGATACTGATTTACTGATATAAAATTCTAAATACACTCAATGTGTGTATCTCTTTCTCTAGCAAGCCCTGACAAATAGGATTTTTGCCTTTTATTTCTATTAGTAATTTTGAGCTGTATTACACTATTATCAGAGAGACATAAAGAGAAAACTGTTTATTATATTTAATTTTATAAAAAGTACAGATGTTTCTTTGTCATAAAATATATTATCAATATTTGTAATATGTCACAGGTACTGGAGAAGGCATATTTACTATTATCAGGGTATGACATTCAAAATACAGCAATCAGGGAAATGCAAATTAAAACTATTTTGAGGTTTTATCTCACTCCAGTTAAAATGGCAATCATCAAGAACAAAAATAATATTAATCCTGGTGAGAATGTTAAGGAAAAGAGACATCCCTACACTGTGGTGGTATTGCAAACTAGTTCAACTATGGAAATCAATATGTCAGTTTCCAAAAAGACTAAGTATGGACCCACCATATGACCTAGCTATATCATTTCTCAGTATTTATTCAAAAGAACTAAAGTTGCTCACTATAGGGATACATGCATACCTATGTTTATAGCAGCACAATTCACAATAGCCAAGTTATGGAACCAGTCTAAGTGTCCCTCACTATATGAATTTTTAAAGAAAATGTGGTATTTATACACAGTGGAGCCTTACACAGCCATAAAAATTCTAAATTATGTAATTTGCAGAAAAATGGGTAAAACTGGAAATATATTAAGTGAAATAAGCCAGATTCAGACAGTCAAGAGTCATTTATTCTCTCTCATATGTGGAAGATAAAAAGAAAAAAGGATTAAAAGGGGATTTAATGGAAATAGAAGAGAGGCTCATAAAAGATGGAGATTGGAGGAAGGGAGGAGGAAAGGAAAAGGGGAGATTCTGGACAAAAAAATTGACCAAATTATGTTATATGCATGTATGAATACATGACAATAAATCGAACAATTTTGTGTAATTATAATGCACTGATAAAAAAGAAAATAAAAAGGGTAAAAACAAAATACGCAATGCGATATACCTAATTATGCTTTTAATATTTGTATTTTCTTAGTTATTTCTTTGTTCAGTTAATCAGCCTTATAATGTGAATAGTATAATAAACCTTAAATCATTTTTTATTATTTCACCTTTTAGTATTAATGCTAAATAGTATTAGTAAAATAGTATTAATATTAATATGAAAAGATGAAATAATTAAAAAATGACTTAAGATTTATTATTTGCATTGAGTAACAGAGCAAAAACCATTATAAAACAAACACTACTCTAGGCAACAAGCCAACGTCAGGGGTCCAAAGCACCAGCCCACTCCCAGATCTAGATTTTCCCCTATAGTCACAGGCTTTAGCTTTGCCCTAATACCAGGCTGGTCTCCGTATACCTAGTTTTCAAGTCAGCATCTATTAACCATGTATACAAGTTGGTCCCCATGAACATGGCATCCAAATCTGTCCAACACCAGGCTATTCCAAGTAGCCTGGATGGTCCCCATGGCCCTAGGGTCTAGGTATGATCAAGCAGACCAAGTGTCTATGCCTACCACAATAGACCTCAGTATCAAGCTGAAATTCACAAACTGAGACTCCAGGAATGCCCTTCATGACCCGGCTCCTGTCATACTCCCATGACTCTGATTTGTGTCTTATCCCAGTGGTCTCAGGCACTAGGCCCATCTCAGTTCTATGCTAGTTTCTGTGACCCAGGCTTCAGGCTGGGGCTTTTGGATATAAGCTTCAGGCACACCTTCATGGACCAAAGCTTCAGTTCCATCTCTGAAGACGCAGTCAACAAGTCCATCTCAATGGATCTAAGTTTCAGGCCTGAATTCCAAGGTTTCAGGTTCCAAGCCTGCCCACTTGCTGACCAAATCACCAGGCAAGCCTGACTGAGGACAACAGCAAAAAGTCTCTATCTCCCTCTTCACAAACCACATCAGATGGTTCTTCCCAGTATCTCTAGATGGAGAGAATAATAGAGGGCTTTATAAAACAAAGTCAGTGTACAAATACTAGAACGTGTTTCTCTTTCAATTGCATAGACATTACTATAAGGCAATCCAAAATATTAAAAACTGAGACATAACACTATCAAAAGAACAGAAAAATTTTGCAGTAGCTGACTAAAAAGAAATGAAGATATACAAACTCTCAAGGAATTAAAAGTAATTATTTTACAGAAGCTCAATTAACTCTAAGAAAATACTGAGTTATGATTAAATGAAATCAAGAAAACAATGATGCTCTAAATTAGAATTTTAAGAGATTGAATTTCTTTTTAATCAAACAAATTTTGGAGATGAAAAGTATAATGAATGAAATGGAATTCATAATAGAGTAAATCAACTTGCAGAATTGATAAAAATCTGTGAACTCAAAGACAGGTTATTTTTATTTTTATTTTTATTTTTATTTTTTGCGGTACCAGGGATTGAATGCAGGGGCGTTCTACCTCCGCGCTACACCCCCGGCCCTATTTTTTTATGCTTTATTTTTGAAACCGGGTCTCACAAAGTTGCGGAGGGCCTCGCTAGGTAGAGAGAGAGAGAGGAGAGAGGAGACAGAGAGAGAGAGAGAGAGAAAGAGATCGCGCGCGCACATGCACACTGAGGTTGGCCACGAACCCGGATCCTCCGGTCTCCGCCTCCCAAAGTACTGGGATTACAAGCGTGTGCCACCACGCCCGGCTGACAGGTTATTTAAAAAATACAGTCAGAGAGAAAAAGAAATAAGAATGAATGGGAATAAAAAAAGTTATGAAACTTATGGACAATACCAAATGCAAATGTGTGAGTTATAGGAGTCTGTGTAGGTGAGAAAACATTGAAAACTCTTTTAAAGAAATAATATCAGGAAAATTTTTAAGTTTGTATGGTGATATAAACATCCATGTACAGGACCAAATTTAATTTATTAAATTAAATTGGATTGATTTAATCCAATCAGATTAAATTCAAATAAGACTACACCAAAACATTATATATAAAAACTAAAAAAAATCAAGAACAGAGGGAGGATCCTGAAAGTAACAAGAGAAAAGAAGTGAATGACAAATAAGAAAGTTTCCTAGCAACAGAGATCTTGCAGGCTAGGAGAGATTAAGATGATAAATTCAAATAGCTGGAAAGAAAAAAGAAACAACTTCTATGAGTTCAACTCCTTTAGACTCCACATACAAATGAAACCACGTGGCATTTGTCTTTCTGTGCCTTAGTTATTTCACTTAACATAGTGTCCTACAGGATTATCCACATTGTCTTGAATGATAGAAATTCTTTTTATGGCGGAATACTGCCCCATTGTGTTTATGTACCATATGGTCTATATCCATTCATCTAATCATGGGCACTCAGATTGATTTCATGTATCTGCTATTGTGAATAATGCTGCAATGAACACGGGAGTGCAGATGTCTCTTCAACATACTGATTTCACGTCTTTTGGATATGTACCTAGTAGTGAGTTTGCTATATCAATGGTAGTTCTATTTTTAACTTTTAAGATACCTCCATACTGTTGCTCATGACTGTCATACTAACTTACATTTATTTTCCCCTACCCTCTCCAAAATTTATTTTCAACCTTTTATTTCTTTTGGTACTAGGGATTGAACCCAGGTGGCATTTGACCTCTGAGCTACACTCCCAGACATTTTTAGTTTTTATTTTGAAACAGGGTTTTACTAAATTACTGAGAGTCTTGTTAAGTTGCGGAGCCTGGCCTGGAACCTGTGATCCTCCTGTCTCTGTCCCAACCACCCCAAGTACTGGGATTATAAGCATGCACTACCATGCCTGGTTACGTTTCATCTCTTGGTAATACCCACTCTTAACAAATGAGAGAGAACATTTTTTTTAATTTGCATTTCTCTGATTAGTAATTTTTATTATTTTTTCATATACATGTTGGTCATTTTTATATTTTCTTTGGAGAAAGGTCTATTAAGATTCTTCAACCATTTTTAATCAGGTTATTTGTTTTCCTAGGGTTTCTGATTTCCTTATATATTTTGCATATTGACCACTTATCAGATGTACTGTTGGCAAATATTTTCTTCTATTCAGTAGATTTTCTGTTCACTCTGTTTCCATTTCTGTGCAGACTCTTTTTTAGTCTGATGTAATCCCATTTGCTTTTATTACCTGTGGTTTGGGTTCATATCCAAAAGTCATTATATACACCTAAAATTTAAGTATTCTTAAATGTGACCAATTTACTAAGTTTCTATTTCAGTCTTTGTAATACTTGCTTTTAGCTATCTAGTGTCCCTGTTTTGTAGATAGAGATGTATATTTATCTTTAGATGATATCATAGAATTCAAAGTTAGAGTATGAATGAATAAGCATTTACCCATAATCATTCTGGTATGGTGGCATAATTTCAGTTCTTGGGAGGCAGAGAGAGGAGGATCATAGCCTTGAAACCAGCCTCAGCAACCTAGCAAGGCACTGTTCCAAAATAAAACATAAAAATGACTGGCGGTGTAGCCTGGAGGTTGAATGGCAGAATGGTCCTGGAGTCCTCAATCCACAGTACCACAAAAAAAAAAAGAATAAAAAAGCAAGCAAGCAAGCAAGCAAGCAAGAAAGAAAACAAAAAAAGCTGTGAATCAATAATCATATTTTATATTAAGTTGGCACTAAATTGTATTTCTCATGCATCTCTTTTAATCAATGATAAAATAAGTTAAAATAATTATGTTAATAATTAGCAAAATAAGTAAATATTGAAAATGCTATTTTAGCGATATTGGTATTTCTGGTAGCATCAAAAGGTGAAAATCATTGACTCTAAGAGAAACCCTGGAGATAGTGAGCCCAACTCTCTAATCTGATAGATGAGGAAAGAAAGATCCAAAATACCTTAATCATTTATGAAAAATCAGTGTTGGAACTGAAAATTGGGGATTTAGTTAAGCAATCCAAATATGAAATGAATTCAAAAATTTGTCCATATGTTTACTTAATGAATATTTATTATGCCCCTCTGTATATAAAACACTCTACAAGGTGTTGGAAGTATAGAAGTTCGAAAATAGAAATGTTCTTATAAGCATTTATTTTATATTTAGTAACTAATTAATGCATTCATCTCATGCAAATGATGACTGCCTTAGTAAAAACAAATGAATCAGATGAATATTTCAATATTCTCTCAATGAGCCCAGTCACACATTTGATTTCTCAGCATCTCTCTCAGTCTTTGAAAGATTTTAAGTTTTGAAGTTGATAAAGTTTTGGGCAGGTATAAATATCATAAAGATAAAATAAGCACATTAATTCATAATCAAGTCTGATGAATGACACTTCACACATATTTTGTTTAGGTGCTAATTGTAATGACCCAATAGAATACCCAGATATACTCCATTTACCAAAATTTTGAATATGTGAAAAATGATAAATGTCTATAATGATGTTCTATTTCTGCCCAAATGAATTTGGAAGAAATGGATCCAACTTCTTCTATGACAGTATATCATATGATTGGGCAAAATATTTCAAAGATTAATAGGATGTCAGGGAAAGCTCATACTGATAAGAATGGTCTGTAAAATTATATATCCCTATGTTTGGAACTATTTCATGCAAAATGTGAAGAACTGCAGAGGGTGCATATAATATTTTAAATGAATATGGAAAATGTCAATATTTCATTTAAATCTTTCATGAAGAATGACGGTGGTAAGTTAAAATAGAACTCTACACTCAAGTAATATTTTAAAGATTGCAAGCCAAGAGTAGCAGTTTGGAATCACCAGCTGACAATCTGGCATGAAGAATCAAAGGAGATCTTACAGAAAGTATGACAACCTTGTAGATAGATTAAATCAAAATATATCAACATGTGAAAATGAAGAGAAGAGAAAGATTTTTCTTGACTCTAACAGAGGGAGGCTACTAGTGAATTTTGGAAATTAAAAATGTTGATATAAGCAGAAAAGTCTCTGAAACTGTTGTAGGACCTTGACCCAGATTGCCTGGAATTTAAAAGATTTGTCCAGTCTATCAAATATTTAATCAAAATCTGAAATATAACAATAATACTAATGTTATTCACTCCATCATTACAACAGCAGAAATAGGCTTTCTAAATATTTTTTGGCTCATTCTTATAATCACTTTTTGGAAGTAAGAAATTAATGCATCTGGAGGCAGTAAAAATAAAAACATAATGCCTACTGGATTAAGCAATGAGTTCATCATTCCCTATATTCATGAGTTATAAAAAATGTATGTGAGCCCAGAGTCAAAGAGAACAATCTTCTTACTTAATTATCCTCCAAATTGCTCTCCTGGATTTTTTTTTCTCTTCAGTTTTTGTGCTGAACACACAAAGTTGATCTAGAGCCAGTTACACTTTTTTGGGGGAAGGGTACTGGGGATTGAACCCAGAGCCATTCTACCTCTGAGCTAAACCCCAGGCCCAATTTTATTTCTTATTTGGAAACAGGGTTTCACTAGGTTGCTGAGAGCCTCACCAAGTAGCTGTGGCTGGTTTCGAACCTGTGATCCTCCTGTCTCAGCCACCCAAGTACTGGATTACAAGCATGTGCCACCACACCCGGCTTAGTTACAATTTAAAATACAATGCTGGTATTCAATTTTGTACTTTTGATGAAATTGTTTGCTAAGGAAATATGCTTCTCTGATGTATAAAGTTCATTATTTATTTGAATTCATATTTAAAACAATGTTCACACATTGACCTATGTGTTGCATGAATTGCAAAACCCACATTTGGGATCAGTAGCTAGAGCTTATTCTCTCTCTCTCTCTCTCTCTCTCTATCTCTCCTTGTGCTGCTGGGGACTGAAGCCATGGGCGTTCTACCACTTGAGCTACACCCCCAGCCCTATTTAATTTAATTTAATATTTATTATGTGAGAATACAAATGCCAATCTCAATATCATGTATAGGGAAGGGAAGGGAGTGGGGGGAAACTCATCAAATGCTGTGTGCATGTATGCCACTATCACTCTGAACTACATTATGATGTGAAACTACAATGCACCAATAAAAGTATGTTAAAATTAGTTTTTTTTTTAATTTTGAGATAAGGTCTTGCTAAATTACTGCACACTGTTGGCCTTCAACCTGTTATCTTCCTGTCTCAGCCTAAGTACTGGGATTACATGTGTGCACAACCATGACCAATCTAGAACTTACTTTCAAAACACAATCTCACACACACACATTTGTATGAAGACAAAACAAAAATGATATGTACATACATATATACATACATACACAAACAGGCAAATACATTCAACTTGTCTCAAGCCTTCTATTAAGACTTGTAGAATATATCTGCCAAAAAGGAAAAAGAAAAAAGAATAAATGTTTTAGAATTCATGAGATAGTCTGAAAACTGAAGAAACAAGTCAGTACACATGTTCAACGAGTCTACAGCACACCAAACAAAATATATAAGATGAAATTATGATTTCTTGTTCAGGTTATCAGGAGCATCTTAGAACATATTGTATAACTCACTAACCAAAGATAC
This sequence comes from Glis glis, assembly GCA_004027185.1. Lineage (NCBI taxonomy): Eukaryota > Metazoa > Chordata > Mammalia > Rodentia > Gliridae > Glis > Glis glis. The sequence continues at coordinate 17,473 of PVJS01040591.1, forward strand.
ATTTCAAAAACTTTCAAAAGGCATATTGGATTTTGCTTTTCCTTAAGGATACAGAAAGTTTCAAAGAATGTCACTCCAAGTCTTACAACAATAACAACAAATGGCCAGTCAAAAATCACGTTGCCAATTTTGAACCTATCAAACACTGAAGGCCTGGGGCTGTAGTTCAGGTGAAGCATGCTTGTCTTTCACTTCAAGCTCTGGTTTCCATCCACAGCACTGAAAAAAAAATGTCTGAGGTGGCAAGATAACCAATTACCCACTGACCTATGGGAGGCCGGCACCTGATGAGAGATGCAGAGACAAGATGTGAACATTTGCTTACCTGCTAGAGATGAGCCCAGGAGCAGAGTAGAAGATTGCAGAACGATCCCATAGATGTCTGGAGTGGGTCTTCCCTTTGCAGTCTATTAGGAATGTCTGTGGGGACAAGACACTCCCTCAGGTTTCCAGACCACACGGTGCTAGCATCCTATCGGAAAACAGTGGGATGATTTTCTAAGAAAACATTAACAATCATTTGACCTAGTGGGTGGGTGGTCTGAGGGGAAACACTGTTCTTCTATAAATGGGGTATTGTGTATATTTACTAAAAGTTCCTAATCTTAGGTCATTTTTAGGTTCACATGTCTAATTGTGCCTATTAGATGCAGAAGAAGAGAGCTATTTTCACATTCCTCTTCAACTTAATCGTCCCTCCATGGTTATGATGGTGCTGTTTCTTCTCTTCCCTTCCCTTCCCTTCCCTTCCCTTCCCTTCCCTTCCCTTCCCTTCCCTTCCCTTCCCTTCCCTCTTTTTATCATGAATGTTTATACAGTGGCAATTATTCTCTTTTTTTTTTGCGGTACCAGGGATTGAACCCAGGAGTGTTCTACCTCCGCGCTACACCCCCGG